>CM068323.1:4436966-4504466 GCA_034766995.1 Acanthacorydalis orientalis | reverse complement strand
CGATACGAAAATAATTGCGGTTTTGGTTTCCTGAATTCTAACATTAATTTTTTTTCAATGAAAGTGTCATTTCATAGCGTTCATGTTAATATCATCTTAAAGTGCATTTTTCGGTCTGTATTTTGATAACATCCACTTTGGTTTTATTATTAATTTTTTAACTGTTATATGTGTTTTCATACTTGATACGTAAAAACCGCAATTTATTTTTCCACCAACCTAATATATATATATATATATATATATATATATATATATATATATATATATATATATATATATATATAGATAGATAGATAGATAGATAGATAGATAGATTATGTTTGAGGAAGGAAGAAGCTATATTGCCTCCGGTACTTAGACTCGACATCTATTATGCCTTCCCTCGGTTTGATCAAAACTACTCGGGAAGTCTCCCTTCCTTCCAGAAGCCAATCGCCTACCCGATTTTAGAGACCATAGTTCCACCACGGTGAGAAAAAACTCCCAAAACCATCGTCGCCTTAAATTGACCCATGCCGGACATTCCGCGAGGAGGTGAATGGGGGTCTCGTTGCCCCCCACACCATCTACACTTCCCGTCCGTCCTTCGGCCTTGTATATGTTCGTGGTAGCTTAATCTCCTGTGTCCTGTGACAATTCGCACAAGGAACCGGAAGAAGGATCTGTCATTTGCATAGATTCTCTTGGTCCAGTTCTTATTTGGAGCCTGGCCTAAGGGTACTCTCTGGATTGACGGCAACCGTTAATCTTTAGCCACCATTCTGAGTGTTCTGACTCGACCCACTCCCGAATGGAGCCCTTGGCCTAGCCCTACGAAGGGAACGTGCCGGGACTCAGACAAATATAATCAAGAAGGTTGCAATAAATTGGAAAATCATTTTCTTGTCCATGACACAAATCCTGAACGACCGTTCAAATTCCAACGTGAGATGAAAAATTGTATGTGTGAGTATCGTGGACCGCATAAAAAAATAGTTAAAAAAGGGAGCGGTAGCCCTTTAATGGTTGGGAACCTATGGTTTAAACGTTTCAAAGATGGATGTGAGATCTGCCCTGCATTTGTTCCACGACTGAATTCATATTCAAATATAACAATAAATTTTGACTTGATCCATGGTTTCACAAAAACTGCCCTGAAAATTAATTGAATACTAAACACGAGCCAAAACGTGCGTTCGAGAGAATGAGACGTATACCTTCTCAATAAAAACAATGAAACAGGAAATGTCAATCAAACTGAAATGTCAGAGATGGCAGCTACCAAACTTAGTATTTAGGAAATCGGACATTTCGCACTTAATATTCTAATAAAACTAACAGGTGGGCTGAAAAGTTCGTAGGCTGACACATAGATGGCGCTACTAGTATAAAATCCATATGATTTTTAGTTAGCCCTAACCATCAAAAGACGCGTGTATAAATTTGATAGCTGTTGCACTATTAGTATCTGAGTTATAGCACTTTTAGTGAAAGAACTTTTGTTACCTTGAAAAAATGGATAAAAATGAATTTCGTGTGTTAATAAAGCATTGCTTTTTGGCGAAAAAAAATACTGTTGAAACCAAGGCTTGGCTTAATAAACATTATTCGGACTCTGCACCGGGAAAATCAACCGTAGAGAAGTGGTTTGCTAAATTTAAACGAGGCGAAATGAGCACCGAGGACGATGCACGCAGTGGACGCCCCAAAGAGGCTGTTACCGACGAAAACATCAAAAAAGTCCACAAAATAATTTTTGATAACCGTAAAGTGAAGTTGATTGAGATAGCTGAGAGCCTAAAGGTGTCAAACGAACGTGTCGGTCATATCGTGCATGAATATTTGGGTATGCGAAAGCTCTGTTCAAAGTGGGTGCCGCGCGAGCTCACAATCGACCAAAAACAACAACGAATCGATGATTCTAAGGAGTGTTTGGAGCTGTTCAATCGTAATAAATCCGAATTTTTGTGTCGATATGTGACGATGGATGAAACATGGCTCCATCATTTCACACCGGAGTCCAATCGACAGTCAGCCGAGTGGACTGCACGTGATGAACCGACTCCAAAGCGTGGAAAGACGCAAAAGTCGGCTGGCAAGTTTCTGGCATCAGTATTCTGGGATACTCATGGTATAATATTCATTGACTATCTTAAAAAGGGAAAAACCATAAACAGCGACTATTACGTAGCGTTATTGGAGCGTTTAAAAGACGAAATCGCGAAAAAGCGGCCTCATTTGAAGAAGAAGAAAGTGCTGTTTCATCAAGACAATGCACCGTGTCACAAATCAATGAAATCGATGGCGAAATTGCAAGAATTGGGCTTCGAATTGCTTCCGCATCCACCGTACTCTCCAGATCTGGCCCCCAGCGACTTTTTTCTGTTCTCAGACCTCAAGAGGATGCTCGCTGGACGGAAATTTTGCTCCGATGAAGAGGTAATCGCCGAAAATGAAGCCTATTTTGAGGCTAAAGACAAATCGTATTATAAAAATAGTATCGAAAAATTGTATGACCGCTATAATCGTTGTATCGCCCTCGAAGGGAACTATACTGAATAATAAAATCAAATTCTATCAAAAAAAATTTTTTTTCTATGCAAGCCTACGAACTTTTCAGCCCACCTGTTATATTTGTTGAAAAAACGAGACAGCTCTTCAATTTCAATTATTAAATATGCAACATGGATTGAAAATTATATCTTAACGCAGAAGAATACATTAAGATAGATATGAAGCGTCTTTCATATTATTTAAATAGTGTTTCTTACCCCTGTTCCAATCCAGGAATTAAATTTCCGAATCTCTATATCGCACTGATTCGTTCATTAGTATTAAAACACGGCAGAATTGACAATGAAGAACTGAACATTGAAGTTGAGTGCGAATACTCAGAAGAATCACTACAGAAACTTAAGAAGTGTAAATTTCGGATAAAAACACTTCAGTTGATCATCAACTGGATGGAAATATTTTCGACGGTTTTTTTTTCACTCGGTCCAAAAAGCACAGACTTATCTTGTGAAAAAACATGTTTAATAATTGATTATTGAACATTTTCAAATCTAGCTTGTGTGTATTTTGATGGAAATGCCATCATTATCAGAGCAAAATATTATTAAAACATTTCAGATTAGAAATCTGAGCGAGCGAAAATTGATTTGTGAACGTGAATTTAGATACAATTCCATGAAAGAAATTTTTAAAGAACAAGACTTCAATTCCAATTATTAAATATGTACGAGGGTGGTCCCAGAAGTGCCCGGCCTGACCTAGAGATGGGGGTAGTCGTTTGAAAAATATCACTGTATTAGAAAGTACACAATCTATAAAGCATATGTTTCAAGTTTGAGGACGCCACGTTGTTTAGTATTTGTTTGGCAGCCATCAATAGTGAACGGTTTCAGTGAATTTGTGAAAATGGAGAAAATTGGTCATCGTTACGTGATACAATACTTTTATTTGAAAGGCCTCAGCCCAACCAATATAAAAGCTGAACTGGATTCTACTCTGGGTAGTCTGCTCCTTCGTTTACAACAGTGAAATATTGGGTAGCAGAGTTTAAACGGGGCCGCACGAGCTGCCGAGACGAGCATCGCAGCGGTCGACCGAATGAGGCGACGACTCCAGAAATGGTGAAGAAAATCCACAAAGCGCTACTGGATGATCGTCGACCGAAAGTGCGCGTGCTAGCGGACATAGTAGGCATTTCAAAAAGTGCGGTACATTGCATATTATCTGAAAATTTGGACATGAGAAGGCTGTGTGCAAGATGGGTGCCGCGTTTGCTCACACTAGAGCAAAAACAGTGTCGTGAAGATTTTCCATTGAGTGTTTAGCGAAGTTCCACAGCAACAAAGTAGAATTTTTGCGTCGTTTCATAACCATGGATGAAACATGGGTCCATCACTTCACACCCGAGACAAAAGAACAATCAAAACAATGGACTGAAAAGGGAGAACCGGCTCCAAAGAAGGCGAAGACCGTTTCATCTGCAGGCAAGGTCATGGCGTCGGTTTTTTGGGATGCGCGTGGGTTAATTTTCATTGACTATCTTGAAAAAGGAAAAACTATCAACGGCGAGTATTATGCGAACTTATTGCAACGTTTGAGCGAAAAAATCAAGCAAAAACGGCCGCATTTGGCTAAGAAGAGAGTGTTGTTCCATCAAGACAATGCACCAGCTCACAAATCCGTTATTGCAATGGCCAAAATTAATGAATTAAAGTTTGAATTGCTACCTCATGCACCCTATTCGCCAGATTTAGCCCCCTCGGATTATTTTCTGTTCCCAAACTTGAAAAAATGGCTCAGTGGTCAAAGATTTCGCAACGATGAAGAAGTGATGTCGGCAGTTAATGGGTATTTTGAGGAGCAAGACAGTTCTTCTTATAAAAAGGGTATCGAACTTATTGAACATCGCTGGGAAAAGTGTATAGAGCTGAAAGGAGATTATGTTGAAAAATAAATATATTTTTTTCCAAAATTTTTGTGTTTTCTTTGTTGGGTCGGGTACTTCTGGGACAATCCTCGTAGTATTATTGAAAATTATATCTTCAACGCAAAAGAATGCATTAAGATATAAGATCGGTAGGAAAATAATTGCGGTTTTTGACCTGTAAATTCATATACATTACCGCAAATATTTTTCTACCGAACTAATAGGTTTACTTTTTGTTTCGTTAAATTATAGAAAACATGAAAAGTTTAATAGACATTCCATACTGAATGTGCGTGAACAATGAAAAGTATAATAGTAGTTTTTTTATGAAAATAAATTACTGTGATTTATGGTTAGTATAACTGACCGGTTATATTTAAGAATCATTAAGGTCAACGTTTTATCGAATCGACTGATAAATTTCGTCTCATTCAAGTAGTCACAGTCAAATAAACTAAAACAATACAACCGAAAATACAATAATTTACTGCTCTTCATTCATACTGTACAGCATTGAGTTTTGTTAAGAGAAAAAAACAGCACCTTGCGATAACTTTTCATGTGTTATTTTTGTAAAAATATGTTTCATAATTTGTCATGAAAATTATAAACGAATTTTAAATATAGTAAACAGTGTTCAATAGGCAAGAGTCGAATACAAATAATTACTAATTAATCTGAGAGAGAGACCAACCAGAATATCAGGTTATCTCAGTAATGTTGAAATATTGGAGATTATGAAAGAAATATGTTTACAATTATGTTTCGTTTGTTTTTACAAATATTCTTAATCGAGAGATGGAACTATATAAAAAAATACAGCTGTCTCCCTTCCTCACAGTCAGTACACGAACCAAGTCATTCTTCAAATCGCATTTATGTATATATATATATATATATATATATATATATATATATATATATATATACATATATATATATATATATATATATATATATATATACATATATATACATATATATACATATATATATGTACATATATATATATATATATATATACATATACATATATATATATATATATATATATATATATATATATATATATATATAATAGGTTGATACACAAATTATTGCGGTTTTTACATATCGGGTATAAAGAATTATATCAGTTAAAAATTATATTTATTAATCAAAATAAAGACCATTGGCCTGCATAAATTTCTCCCAATGAATTAGTCAATTATTTCTATATAATCATTCTTGCTGATATATTGGAACGTTGCTGTTATTTATACATACATATATATATATATATATATATATATATATATATATATATATATAAATGTATATATATGTATATATATATATATATATATATATATATGTTAGTATCTCTATATAATCATTATCGCAGACAGATTGCAACGTGTTATTTTATATATGAGATAAACTTACTTGGGTACCATAGAAACCTTGATGTCTATAATAAATAAGTGGACGTCATATAATTTTTTTTGTATAATTTTGATTTTATATATATATATATATATATATACACATACAAATATATATATATATATATATATATATACATATATATATATATATACATATATTTATATATATATATATACATATATATATATATATATATATATATATATATATATATATATATTATATATATATCAGCTTTTCAACAGAGATGGATCATCCACTGAAGAAGTAAATAGGAGAATAAAAATGGGTTGGAGCCCTTTTGGACGAAACGCCTCGATATTTAAATTAACGATCCCACTCTGTTTAAAGAAAAAAGTATTTGATCAGTGTATACTGCCGGTCCTTACCTACGGCTGCGAAATATGGGTACCTAACGCCAAAATAGTTCAAAGACTCCAAACAACACAACGAAGTATGGAAAGATGCATGTTGGGAATAACAAGAAGAGATAGAAAGAGAATAGAATGGATACGAAAACAAACAGGAGTCACAGATATAATAAGAAGAGTAAAAAGTCTGAAATGGAAATGGGCGGGACATGTCGCAAGAAGAGAAGACAAGCGATGGACGAGAGAAATTATTGACTGGGAACCAAAGAATATGAAAAGACCCAGAAAGAGACCAATGAACAGATGGGATAAGGATATTAAAAACTTTCTTGGAAAACTGTGGAAAAGAGAGGCACTGAATCGCACAAAATGGAAAATCATGGAAGAGGCCTTTATCCATCAGTGGATTACCAGGGGCTGAAGATGATGATGATGATATATATATATGTATATATATATATATATATATATATATATATATATATATATATATGTATATATATATATATATACAAATGTATATATATATATATATATATATATATATATATATATAATATACATATATATATATATATATATAAACAAAATTATTCACAAAAATTATATGACGTCGACTTATTTATTAATGACATCAAGGTTTCTATGGTACCCAAGTAAGTTTATCTCATATAAAATAACACGTTGCAATCTGTCTGCGATAATGATTATATAGAGATACCATATATATATATATATATATATATATATATATATATATATATATAAACAGCAACGTTCCAATATATCAGGAAGAATGATTATATACGAGTAGACATAACTGAGTTTTAAAAAATATGTTTATTATTTCATTCGCTGACAAGTACTGGCTTATAATTGACGAGTAAGCTGGAACAGCGAGCAGGGGGAAATCCGCCTTGTGTATATAATATACATATATATATATATATATATATATATATATATATATATATATATATATATATATATATATATACTTGTTTCCACTCTAAAAGTTATCTGTATGAAACCTTAATCGGATACTTAAATCCGATTAAACAGATTTGCAAACATTTCTGTAATAATTCATTATAAATAATTAGGAGATAATGGACAGACGTTTGTTAATAGACAAAAAGTCGATCGCACTAGAATATAATTATGATGATTATATTCAAAAATCATGATTTCAAAAACGTTGCATGATTTCTTACTGTACAAAGTGCATATCTTGTTTTGTTTACGAACAGAACGATCAATAGGAAAATTATAACAGATTTAAATCAATAATTAGCTTGTAATTATAATTGTTTGTTGTTATTTTGCAGAACTCCCACGTTTCATATTGATAGATGCAACGTTTCGGACTTTCAACTGTCAACGATGTACAAAAATTCGAGATGTGTGGACGAAAATGCTGTGAAAACAATTATAAACATTTTTAAAATCGGTTCTGTATTGAGTAGGTGCTTTATTGTATTCACTAATAGGCTACTAATTAATTCGGTGCCTTTTTGATAGAAAATGAATGTTTAGGTGAGAATTAAAACGCAATATTTTTAACAAAACAAAATATATTTAATCAAAATAAGCTTCATCAAATTCTATGGTCTTTTGCCAATGAGAAATTAGATTGTTTATCCCTTTTTTTATAAAATCAACACTTTTAGAGCTTATAAAGTCTTCGAATCTTTGAATCACTTCTATTTGGTGTCGGAATTTTTTGTTTCTGAAATAATATTCCAAGTGGCGAAAAAGATGATAGTCTGTCAGTAAAAGATTTGATGAATAAGGGAGATGCGTTAACATTTTTAATGAATTCAGTTTGGAAATTGTGATTCGAGATGTGTGTGGTCGAGCATTGTCTTGCAATAGTATTGGTCCACATCTATTCATCAGCATTGGCTGTTTTGTTTTTAGTTTTTCATTCATATTGTCGATTTCGCGACAATGTGGATCAGCCGGAATTGCTTCGCCAGGTTTTAAAAAAGAATAATGGATTATTCATTTATTTGTCCACCACACAGTAACTATAAGTTTTTTTTAGAATAATGACGGCTTGGTTTCGTGACCTGGAGCTTTAATTGCATTTATCTATTGTCCAGATCTTTTTCTGTTATCATATAGAATCCACTTTTCACCACAAGTAAATGATTCGATTTAAAAATGGCGTTTTATGATTTTGAATCATCAATGTAGAACACACCTCTAAGTGTCTCAGTTTCGAACCATCTGTCAATTCGTGCGGCACCCACTTATCCAGCTTTTTCACCTTTGCTATTGCAGCGAGGTGACGAGAAACAGTCATAACACTAACACTTAAATCACATGCGAGAGATCGAACTGTTGTATATGGATTAGTTTCCACCATGGCTCTCAAATGTTATTCGTTCGCAATGGTTTTGGGCCTTCCTCGAGGCTCGTTGTCTAGATACATATTACCGGAACGAAATTTTTTCAACCATAATTGAATTGTTCTCTGGCTAGCCGACCCTTCTCTGAAAGCTCCATTGATATTTGTACCTATTACCGCTGCATTGTGTCCCAACTTGAACTAGTAAATAAAAAAATTAGACGCAAATCTTTTGTGGACACCATCCTGTTAAAGGGTATAAAAAAATAAAAATAACAATAACTCCGTATTTAAAAAAAAATTAAGGGTACAGAGTACATTAGTCAATTCCAAATAGCTGTACTTGTAAAATATTGCACAGGACCTTTCTCAAACGCGATCGACCTCTGACTGATTGAAATTCGGCAACTTGATATGTTACAACCTAATAGCTAAAGTTTCCTATCAATCGTCATTCACAGTGCCTGATTATAAATTAATTAATATTTACATGTTATATTCATCTTTAATTGAAAAAATGAGTATTGAGTGCGAGGTTCACTTATAAGTTTGGTAAATTTCTATAATATGGCGCCATTATTCATTTGGTAACGTCACGGCTATCAAGTGTCACTTTTCAAACCAGCACAGGCGAAATTTCAGCCAGAAACGACACAGATTCACGTTCACGTTCTACAGATGTTCGAAGAGAGCATTGTAGCGGTTGCTGCAAAATGGAAAAAACGAGCAGGTCTTTTTGCGTCGATTCGGTACCGTGGATGAAACATGGATCCACCACTACACACCTGAGTCGAAGAGCCAGTCAAACCAGTGGACAACGACTGGTAAAAGTGCGCCGAAGAAGGCGAATACTGTTCTGTCGACTGTGCAGGTGATGGCTACTATTTTTGGGGGATTCCCGAGGAATCATCCTGATCGACTACTTAAAGGAGGGTAAAACGATAACGCGTGTCTATTATGCAACATCATTAGACTGTCTGAAAGAAGAGCTGAAACAAAAACGGACAAAATTGGGGCAAAAAAGTGCTTCTTCACCGGAACAAAGCGCCGTCTTACAAATCGACCGTTACAGTGGCGAAATTGCACGAATTAAGCTTCGATTTGATTTCTCATCCATCCGATTCTCCGGACTTGGCATCATGCGGTTCCTTCCTCTTCCTAAACTTGAAAATGTTAGCTCAGTGGGAAGAAATTCTCATCGAATGTGGATGTCATCGCCGCCGTCAATGCATATTTTACAGACTCGCTGGACCAAGCGTATAGCCCTCAATAGAAAAACTATGTTGAGAAATCGAATCGATTTTTTTTACAAAAAAACGGTGTTTAACTTGCTTTTTACCATACTTATCGAACGACCCTCGTAAATGGTTCGCAAAGTAAACGATACTGAGCGGATCAGCGGCTGGCGGAATCAGCGCGGTCCGGCTGGTACGAAACTGCGAATATTGGCAGGGAGCGCGACGAAAACGACATCTGACGGTTACAAAAAATCATGCTCGAGAATTATGGGAGACATGTAAAATCAGTGTAAAAAATAAAAATACGTTATAAAAACAAAATGTAAAAATGTATAATTACATAAATAAAAAAGTGCAATTGTATTTTTGAAAGAGAAAAATAAATTGAACGTATTATGATAAAGAAAGTAAGTATAAAAAATTTAAATAAATACCAAATACTATTATTTTAGAACAGAGTGAGGTTAACCGATCAAATCAAAACAAATAATACATGACAGCTACAATAATAAAAATTGAAAAAAAAATAGTAGGATATTAATTTGAGTTTTTTAACAAAATTAAAGTAAATAATTCTATTTTAATTCATGATAATTTGTTGGTGAATTGAGCATGATTTAACGAAATTTTGTCCACAGCGAGCACTGCGATCGATTCAGTTGTCCCCACCATATACTCTGCACCCTGCCAATGGCGCGGACCTCAAACGTTTAAGGGGACCCGGTGTCGGGGTCTAGAATTTTCGAAAAATCGATTTTTTTTTTCGAAAGTATAGTATCTTAAAAATATACTGTTAAAATTTGATGACGAAATTCAGAGTATTTCAGGATCTACAGCCCATTAGAAGGTCAGGTAGGTAGAAGAATATATACTTGCTTGAAACTTTAAACGCGTTTATCTCGAAACTACTTTTTTTCGTCTTGCAGGGGCCAGAAAAAAAAACTACTTGACCGATTTGTCTGAAATTTTAATATATTATTCTGAATAGTTCTAGCTCTCGCTGGAAGTAACACTAGTAGTTTCCGTAAAATATTTATATTTTTTTTATTAACAAAACATTCAAAAATACTGGTCGTTTTCAAACTTGTACTTTTGACTACCCGCCATTTTGTCAAATTTTTTTTTTTATTCTACTTCCTGCGATAGCTATACTTATACTAATTAAAAATTCGTCAACTGTTTTATTTCAGATCAGAGGGAGAGATAAATCATCATTCACCACGCAATTCCATTTTTTTAGAGAGGGAGACTTCAGCATCATTTTTCTAATTTAAAAAAAATTTTTTTTTTGTCTTTATTTTCATTTTTGTGTAGTTTATTAGTAATAAAATAAGTGTAAAAAAATTTGAAAGCATTATTCATTACCCTCATATAGAAGAAAATTTTTTAAAATAGCTTAAATTTTAGGCCGCTAGACCACCGGGTCCCCTTAAATAAATATCAAATACTATTATTTTAGAATAGAGTGAGGTTAACCGATAAAATCAAAACAAATAATACATGACAGCTACAATAATAAAAATTGAAAAAAAATAGTAGGGTATTAATTTGAGTTTTTCAACAAAATTAAAGTAAATAATTTTATTTTAATTCATGATAATTTGTTGGTGAATTGAGCATGATTCAATGAAATTTTGTCCACAGCGAGCGCTTCGATCGATTCAGTTGTCCCCACCGTATACTCTGCACCCTGCCAATAGCGCGGACCTCAAACGTTTAAGGGGACCCCGTGGTCTAGAATTTTCGAAAAATCGATTTTTTTTTCGAAAGTATAGTATCTTAAAAATATACTGTTAAAATTTGATGACGAAATTCAGAGTATTTCAGGATCTGCAGCCCGTTAGAAGGTCAGGTAGGTAGAAGAATAAGTGGAGCAGTTGAAACTTTAAACGCGTTTATCTCGAAACTACTTTTTTTCGTCTTGCGGGGGCCAGAAAAAAAACTACTTGACCGATTTGTCTGAAATTTTAATATGTTATTCTGAATAGTTCTAGCTCTCGCTCGGAAGTAAACTAATAGTTTCCGTAAAATATTTATATTTTTTTTATTAACAAAACATTCAAAAATACTGGTCGTTTTCAAACTTGTACTTTTGACTACGCGCCATTTTGTCAATTTTTTTTTTATTCTACCGTCCTGCGATAGCTATACTTATACTAATTAAAAATTCGTCAATTGTTTTATTTCAGATCAGAGGGAGAGATAAATCATCATTCACCACGCAATTCCATTTTTTAGAGAGGGAGACTTCAGCATCATTTTTGTAATTTAAAAAAAAATTTTTTTCGTCTTTATTTTCATTTTTGTGTAGTTTATTAGTAATAAAATAAGTGTAAAAAAATTTAAAAGCATTATTCATTACCCTCATATAGAAAAAAAAATTTTAAAATAGCTTAAATTTTAGGCCGCTAGACCACCGGGTCCCCTTAAAATAGTAAAGTCCCTAAACATCCTCTGTTTATCTACTGTCAACTGAAACTGAATGCATATGTGAAAACAATTCTTTTAAAATCTATTCGAGTGACAGAAAACATACCGTACTGTGCGGTGTGGAGAGATATTTTCGAATTAATTTCGAATAAAAATAAGATTGCACTCGGTGTGAAGATGACCGATGACCCATATTCTATTCTTTCCATACAATCTATAGCGAATGCGCAATCGTCCTTGTAACATTTAATACACTGCGCATTTATCAATGGTTCCGATGATGTCCGTTTTTAAAATGGGTTACATGTGATACGTGTATCTTTATTTATTTATAGTTTTATGCGTCCGTACACTCGTTCTTTCAGTTTTTACACGACATTCTTTTATTTCACCGATCCTCATTCACGTTCTAAAAGCAATTTACAGTTTATATTGCTATCTACGCGAGCGTCAACTTAATAAATTACCGATTTGATGCGACAATTAAACGTGTTTATTTGTAAAATCTGTTATAATATTGTTATAAATAGAATTCGTATATCTAGGACAATTTTGTTCTGCGAAAATATGCGTGCGTGGATCCTTTTAACACTAGAACTGCCACATCAGTCGGAATGACTGGTTTTACAATTTTATTTTAAAATTCCTACTTTTTTTTCGCAACGATGTCATGACTTTTGCAGAGATAACTGAATGAATGAATTTAATTTTTATTTCTTCTTTTTCAAAATTAAAACAATTTTGTATCATGGCTACTTATACCAATACCAGTCAAAATGACTGCTACCTGTGAAAGTATAAGAGTGTCTTATAATGTGTTTACCGGACACGAATTAACCAATTTACTCGTTTTGTACAACTTCTCACACGTGCTTCGAATTTTTACTGCGTATCATTCAGTATGTGGTGAAAATTATCAGGAAAATTCCGGATCGATCATGATGATAATGCAAAACTAATGCACAGATTCGAAAATATATTCAGTCGTTCATTTAGATCTGGAGACGTGGAATGTGTATTGAAGTTTTTGTTGAATGCCGCACTCATATTATATAATATAATAAATAATAAAAAAATAAGTATATAAATTATAATAAACGGCATATTATTTCAATTAGTGTGAGGTGAGAAAAATGAATACAAATATAAATTTTATGTAATCACTGGTTTTATTTCATTTTTATAAGTCCTGAAAATGCAAACCGATCGAAAATCTTTCAATTATTGGAAAAACTGAACGATAATCCAATAGAATGCTCTGATATCGAGGATGATGAACTCTATGACAGTGAAGGTGAACCAGAAGAAATTCAAAATGAACTATGCGGTATTCACGATGAACTTTTTGATAGTGAGAATAGTGATAATGAGCTTTTAAACGAATAAAATGTTCAGGAGTCCTCAGAAAGTCATAGTAAATTTGAAAATATTTTGAATTTCCGTAAAAGAAGATCTGCTCGAGCGCTTTCAAGTTCTGAAGATGAAAATGAAAGTATACTTCAAGATCATCAAAATGAAATCGTTGCAGATGGAACCAGTTGGGAAAAAATACAAGAAGGATCTAGTCCTGGAAGATTATTACCACTTCATAATATTTTTAAAGACGTGCCCGGTCCAACAGGGAATGCCAAAAAAATATTATGAAAGGTGAATTTATGTTTTAACTAGCAGATGAACTTGCCACTGAAAATGCCGTTGAAAATGTAAAACCAGGGATGGAGTCACGAGATGCTAATATACGAACAACTTCAAAGAGCTCACTTTGTTCACGCAAATGGTGTCAAATAGGGCACTGTAATAATAATAATAATAAGACTACCACCATTTCTAATATCTGTAAAAAATACGTATGCGGAAAATACACTCAAAAGAAAAACTAATTTTTTTAAAAAATGTGACAAATTATAACTTTTTATACCTAATAATTTATTTTATACTATAAGAATAAATTAACTTCGAAATGAAAATTTATTTTAATTTTTCTTACCAAAACATATATTCATTATTATACTTATTACTCTTATTGATGTGTAAGTGATAAAATGTGCCAATCCTCATTTAGGGAGCATGGTCTCGAATGGGTTAATATGTAATACCAAAAATGTACTTCATAACATGGAATTCCCTTTGTAAGGAACTAATAAATCAATAAATATAAAAATATTCTATTACTACGAATTTTTTAAAGACCAGTGATTTTTCTGGTTTTTGGTAGAAACAGCTTGGTCTTAACTGTCGGTAGTTCTAGTGTTAAGTACTGTAATAAACGAATATCTATTCATTCATTCAGAAAAATTATGTGTGGTCAGCCTAGCCAATACATGTTCTTTCTTTATAAACGAATATTTCAGTAATAATTTCTCGGCGATCAGAGTACGTTTTGTTCTGATTTCAGTGATTTGTTTTTCGATTCGTGATGCTGTTTTGTGAAGATAGCCATGATTTAACCAGTTAGCTGTGTAGCCATATTTTAGGTGTGTCGCAAAAATAAATCGATTAAGAGTGTACTCGTCAAACACAGAGTTTATGAATTAAATTGTAACGAAATTACTTTTTATCACTTACATTGTACACAGATTAATTGTGTGTATACGAGGTCAGACAATTAAGTAATGCAACCGATTTTTTTTCTCGGCCTGTGGTAACACTGCGAACCTGTAACTCCGCCACCGTAATAGCAGATCTCTACTCTCTCGATTGAGACCTTGACCACCCTCGTACGATCATTTCTTCGCCAGCTGTTTAGTGTTTTGTAACAACGCGCGAGTAGTGCATGTCACGAAAATGGAACAGAGAAATTTAGAGCAACGGTGCGCGATAAAATTTTGTGCAAAACTCGGCGAAACCGCGACAGAAACTTATGAAAAAGTGCTTAAAGTGTATGGTAGTGATGCCCTGAGTCGTAGTCAGGTGCTTCGGTGGCATGCCGATTTTAAAAAAGGCCATTTTAAAAAAGGCGATTTTAAAGTGAAAACCATGTTGATTTGCTTCTTCGACAGCAAAGGGGTGGTTCACAAAGAGTTCGTACCACCTGGACAAACCGTAAATCAAGTGTTCTACGGCAATGTGCTCGAAAAATTACGAAAAAGGGTGCTCAGAGTGCGTCCAGAGATCGCGAAGACTTGGGTTCTGCATCACGACAATGCTCCCTGTCACAGTGCGTTCAGTGTCTCTCAGTTTTTGGCGTCTAAAGGCATCGCAACGTTACCACAACCGCCCTATTCACCGGACATATCACCCTGCGACTTTTTCCTATTCCCCCACATGAAAAAATTCGTCAAATGTCGACATTTTGACTCCGTTGAAGATATTCAAGAATCTGTGACGAGGGTACTCGGAGAGGTCCCACAAGAAGTGTTCCAGAATTGTTACGAAAACTGGAAAACTCGCTGGAATAAGTGTATAGATGCGGGAGGGGACTACATTGAAGGGGATCGCAGCGATGTACCTTAATTTTTAAATATACTCGATTTTTGAATTTTGTCGCATTACTTAATTGTCTGACCTCGTACATTCTGTTATTTGTTAGGGAAGATTGAGAGTCGAATCCCCCCTCCTCGAGAAGGGTGGGGGGAAGCGTAGCGAGCAGGTTAATTGAAATGATTGATTTGTTTAAATATTGATTGCTTTATCTACTAGTCGATTATGGTTAAATTCCAACCATATTTGTTCCAATGAAGGTGTCACTCCACCGAATTCATGTTGATATGATTTTAACGTGCATTTTCCGGTCTGCATTTTGGCAACATCGACTTCAGCTCTATTACTAATTTTGCTTCAAATTGGACTTTTGAATTAAAGATGGAAAAGAAACAAATAAGAGCATTTTTTGTATGAGTTCAGAACGGATGGTAAAACAGCAGAAACTACTAAACGATGGAGGGGAGGTTCTGCGGACGAGACCCTTGTAGATGAAGAAGATATCCGGCATCCTTCTTCTGTCCATAACGACCAACTGAAGGCGTAACTGTATCAGAACAATTCGAGAGTTTGCACAAAAATTAGGCGTTAATCGTCGAACAGTTCTGGAACCGCTAGGAAAATCAAATGCATATCAATTTGAAGGTCATAAACTGCAATTATTTTCCTATCAACCTAATATTTTGCACAGTCGAAGCTGATGATTTTTTTTGTTTAATTGCATTCCGTATCTTTGTTTTTAGTTCGAATGCAAACATTATGCAGCTCTATAGTTGTTATTTCATTATATACTTTTTATATTAAAAAAATCAGTTTATTACATCAGTTTGTTTTATTTAATTTCGAAAATTTGTGTATCAAAAGCTATCGGTGCTATGTTTTTGCACAGTACTGTGAATATATATATATATAAGTATATCACTACCTACAAAATTTGTTTACAATATTTATCTAAATAAAAATGCATTTTAATTGGATAACAAAAGTACAAAAGGTTAAGTCACTCACTTGTTAACTTTTGCACTTTCACGGCGCCAGATATCTCTCATGCAATAATTTACTTGTCATGAATTCGTGTTTCGGTTCATGAAATTTACGTGACAGCGACGTTTTATCACAGTTTTATTACAATTCTGTGCATTGGTAGGGGAGTACCGGATCTAAGTGAACTACTGAGCTAAGTGAACTTTCGATTTCTGACCCAGGTGAAAACGTTTTAAGAACTCACGTTTATCGATGCGGGTTACCATTTGTATCTCCACATCGCCAAAGGAGTTCAGCTGAGTTCGTTATAACGGTTTCGGGTTTATTCCGCTTTGAGCGTTTCAGTACCACAGAAGTCAGTTTTTGTTCTCGTGGAAATTTTTAATTATTTACTGTTCTGAATGTGATTAAAAATTTTTAACTCCTCCTGAACACACTACCATTACTTTTTTTGTCATATTTAGTATATTAATATATTTTTTTATAATTAAAAGTGAAATATCCATGCGGAGCTAAGTGAATCTGATGCGACCAGGGCTAAGTGAACATGATTTTAATTTCACTCGGATTTTTTCAATTTATTTTTACTATAATTACCGTGAAATGGTGCGCACTTACAAGCGGAAAACGGATGTCGTTGATAAGGAAAACATGAATCGTTCTATTATGGCGGTGAAAAAGGACAAACTCTCAACTTATGAAGCATGCAAGAAATTCGAAATTAACTGAATAACGTTAAGGGGACCCGGTGGTCTAGAATTTTCGAAAAATCGATTTTTTTTTCGAAAGTATAGTATCTTAAAAATATACTGTTAAAATTTGATGACGAAATTCAGAGTATTTCAGGATCTACAGCCCATTAGAAGGTCAGGTAGGTAGAAGAATAAGTGGAGTGGATAACTTTAAACGCGTTTATCTCGAAACTACTTTTTTTCGTTTTGCGGGGGCCAGAAAAAAAAAACTACTGGACCGATTTGTCTGAAATTTTAATATGTTATTCTGAATAGTTCTAGCTCTCGCTGGAAGTAAAACTAATAGTTTCTGTAAAATATTTATATTTTTTTTATTAACAAAACATTCAAAAATACTGGTCGTTTTCAAACTTGTACTTTTGACTACGCGCCATTTTGTCAAATTTTTTTTTTATTCGACTTCCTGCGATAGCTTTACTTATATTAATTAAAAATTCGTCACTTGTTTTATTTCAGATCAGAGGGAGAGATAAATCATCATTCACCACGCAATTCCATTTTTTTAGAGAGGGAGACTTCAGCATCATTTTTCTAATTAAAAAAAATTTTTTTTTTGTCTTTATTTTCATTTTTGTGTAGTTTATTAGTAATAAAATAAGTGTAAAAAAATTTGAAAGCATTATTCATTACCCTCATATAGAAAAAAAAATTTTAAAATAGCTTAAATTTTAGGCCGCTAGACCACCGGGTCCCCTTAAGCAGATGGTTGAAAGCGAACAGCTAAGAAATCAACCCCACTAATGAAAATGTGCCACATATCCATGGACACAGGACGGTGAGAAATGATGAAGTCGACTTACATGATGTGGAAATTATCGCAGTCCTGCCTGACTTCATCGAATTGGACACAGTGTGGACTGATCCCGCTGACTTTATCGATAATGAGTCCATTACAGTCGAGCCTGGAATCGCTGAGTCTGTTCCTGCAACTATTGAAACACCTCGTCGTTCTTTCGAAAATCCAAACGATTTTAAATCGATGCTCGACAGTATTTGAGCATACCCGAAGGCCGGTCCGAGAAAGCAGACTCAGAAAGGACGTAAGGGGAGAACAAGCGCCGGTTTCACGGACTCACTTGTTATGAAGGAATTGACAGCAAATCTGGATAAGGACAAATAAAGGAAAAAAGGTTTTCTACCAAAAAAAAGAAAACAGTAGTTTACAGTAATCCGATTCTAAGTACCTTCTTCATGCCTTAATTAAGAAAAAAAGTTTCATACAATTCATTTAGATTATGAAAAAAGACTAAATAAAATGTTTTAAATATTTTTCATGATGGAAACACTTTATTTTTATTTTTAACCAATTTTCAACATAGCGATTCATTTAGCCCTGGGAAGGTGCAATTCGTCCTGGAAATTTCGACATGTCAAGTTTTGCACGTCTCCATTTTTTCTTAAATAACAAGAAAAATATAAAATGAATATTAAAACTGCCTACACAATCTTGTAGCTGAGGGTTTGACCTTTGCAATAGCGTAGTTTATTTTGAGAAACACATTTATTTTGGTAATGAAAAACGATTTAAACCTTCACTTAGCCCCGGTCTCCCCTACTGTTAATATGTTATTTAATAGTGCGAATCTAAACACATATACATACATGTGTTTGCTTTTTTGTTCTTTGATGAAACACCCGTTCTTGTAAAAATCGAATGTTTGTCTGCAATTAACACTATTTACTACATGCTGTACAATAAAACGCAATAACAGTACCTTTTTTTTCGAATTTTTAATCTTTGAAAGCATGTTTGTTGAATAATGAGGTAGCTGATAATGTCAATCGATTAATCAGTTTAATTTAAAGAAAATATGTTTATTTTTTCAATGTATGATAGACACAGATAAATTCCGTTATCAATTCTAATAGGATGTTGCATTGAAAGACGCTGTTCACGTGTAGATGGCTCTAGGTGCGTATATTGTGGGCAGTGACAGATGCCTCTTATGTCATTTTAAAGTGTGAACATTTCCCATTGAAATTCAGTCATCAGACGCAATCCTTCACTTACACAAGTGCTTTTCTATAACCGAATTAAAATGGAACTTGATAAGTTGTTTTTCCGATGTGTACTTCTACACTACTTTGATTTGAAAAAGTGAAGCCGAAGCTCACCGATTCCTTGCGAAAAATTATGATGAATCTGCTCCATCGGAAACAGTATACAGAGATTTTTTTCGACGATTCAAAAGTGGTGATTGTGACTTTCACAAAAAACAACATCCAGCTCAATAGAAAAAGTTCGAAGATGAACGACTGCAAGCTCTGTTGGAAGAAAATCCTACTCAAACACTCAAAGAATTGGCTCAACAGCTCGAAGTCGATAGATCAACAATTTCACGACGTTAACAAGCCATGGAAAAGATCCAGGAAAACGAGATAGCTGTCACATGAATTGACCGAAAATGTCATTGCTAATCGTCTAAACATCTCGATTTCTTTGCTTACAAGGCATAACAAGTAATCATGGGTTGATCTTCGTCAACCATCAACGTCGACACGAAAACGAAATATCCACGGTCACAAAGAATGCTCTCTATTTGGTGGAATATGGAGGGTATCTTGTATTATAAGCTGTTGAAATCGAAAGAAAGAATAACTACCGAACGTTGTCGACAACAATTGGAGCGTTTGAATGATAATTTAATGCAAAAACTAACATCGATTGCGTCAAATGGTCGAAAAGTGATTCGTCTCCATAACAACGCTCGGCTCTGTTGCTTATAGCCGTGAAACAAACACTGATGGAGCACGAATGGGAGGTTCTCCCGTACCCAACGTATTCTCCGGACTTGACCTCAAGCGATTACCATCTGTTCCGATCGATGCAACATTTTTTGTAAGATACACATTTCCATAACTGCGGAGAAGTCGAAAATTGGGTTACTGAATGGATTGTCTCAAAAGACAGAACATTCTTTCGTCGTGGAATTCAACTTATGCCAAAAAAGAGGGAAAAAGTCATGGCTTCCGAGAGAAAATACTTTGATTAATGTATTCATACATTTTGTTATTGAAATAAATGCACAAAGAATACAAAAAAACAGCAACTTTCAGTCCAACATCCTAATATTAATATATCAATAAATAATGTTGTACCAATTTAACAATGTATTCAATTAATTCGCAGCGTTTCCTTCATGAAAAAAGATCGTTTATTTTAAATGAAATTGAAAAAAACATATCATTCAAAGTATTGTCCATCGTTAGCCATTACTTTTTCCCATCTTTCGGGCAGGAGACGAATACCACGTTGGAAGAACGCCTTGTCTTTAGATGCAATCCACGAATCGACCCATTTTTTGCAATCTTCATAAGAAGTGTTCTTCTGCCCAGACAGGCTATGACTCATCGATCGAAACAAATGGTAATCAGAAAAAGCAATATCTGGAGAATACGGAAGGTGGGGTAGGACTTCCCATTTGAGCGTTTCCAAGTATATTTTGACCGGTTTTGCGACGTGCGGACGAGCATTGTCGTGCTGCAAAATCACTTTGTCGTGTCTTTCAAAGTATTCTGGCCATTTTTCCTTCAATGCACGGCTCGAGCGCATCAATTGTAGTCGTTAGCGATCCCCAGTGATGGTTTCATTTGGTTTAAGCAGCTTCTAGTAGATCACACCCTTATGATCCCACCAAATACAGAGCATAAGCTTGGATCCATGGATATTTGGCTTCGCCGCTGGTGTCGATGGTTGCCGGGCTTAACCCATGACTTTCTGCGCTTGGGATTATCGTAATCGATCCATTTTTCATCGCCCGTGACAATTCGATGCAAAAATCTCTTCCTTTTCTTCCGTTGAAGCAGCAGTTCATAAGTAGAAAAACGCCTTTCAACGTCCCTCGGTTTCAATTCGTATCGGACCCGATTTCCTTGCTTTTGGATCATTCCCATGGCTTTAATGCGATTTCCTATCGTTGATAAGTCAACTCCCAACGATTCAGACAATTCTTGAAGTGTTTGACATGAGTCTTCTTTAAGAAATGCCTCCAATTCTTTATCGTCGAACTTTTTCGGCTGTGCAGGTCGTTCATTTTCTTCCTAGTTGAAATCACCACTTTTGAAA
The DNA here is from genome assembly GCA_034766995.1 of Acanthacorydalis orientalis. Classification (NCBI taxonomy): domain Eukaryota; kingdom Metazoa; phylum Arthropoda; class Insecta; order Megaloptera; family Corydalidae; genus Acanthacorydalis; species Acanthacorydalis orientalis. The sequence continues at coordinate 4,483,001 of CM068323.1, read as the reverse complement.
CGTGAAAACCACTTCCGACACGTTTGCTCAGCTAGAGCATGGTCACCATAAACTTCCACTAAAATACGATGACTTTCGGCAGTACTTTTTTTCATGTTAAAGTAATGAAGTAAAACTCCCCGCAAAAACAATTTATCCGGCACGAAATTCGACATATTCGATAAAGTACAAAATGTTGTTATTTACGCTTCATCCAAATGACATATACTGAAACTGATGCCTAAGGACAGCTGTTTTACGAGCAATATTTGGTTAAAGGGAACAATGGAAGAATGTACTACCTACGCCATGTATTGTAAAACGCTACGAATTAATTCCAACACCCAATACATTTGTTTTAGTAACAAAGTTAAAATTACAAAAACCGCAATTATTCTTGCACCATCCTAATATATATATATATATATATATATATATATATATATATATATATAATATGTTTTACTAAATAAAAAAAACGAACATTTTGTTATTTTTATACGATGATTCGAATTAATAAAAAATCTTTTTGATAAAGTTGACCTATTTGACAAATCACACTATTGTCACATTTATAATTAAGCGCTGCCATATCTGTTACTCGTGACTATTATGCTCTTTGCGCGTCATTTTTTTAAAATAGGAAAGCGGTACTAACTGAAAATAAATAACATTTATTCATTGTTGTCGTGCTGATAGTTTATCGAAAAAAAAGAAACGTATATTTCACAGTACACATCCGACATATATAAAAATAAATTCGTTCACTTTTTTTTTACATTAAATATATCTCATTGAGGTTCGTGTATTTATTCACACTTTCTCGGTTCGAATTGTACCATTATCACTAGATATGCGAACACGGCGGCGAACATCTGGAAATAAATGTGTTTGTTTAATTTATTTCCTTTTTGTCGTAAAACAACGTCTACAGTTTCATTGAGCGAGGTGACATGCTAGAGGTGGGAGCGTTACCAAAAATTGTAACGCAGGTTCGCGCTTAGTACGCCGCAACCGTTCGAACGATTCATATCGGATCAAAAGTGTGAAATGATGACGAAATTCAGAGTATTTCAGGATCTACAGCCCATTAGATACTTGCTACTATACTACTTTTAATATACTTGCTTGAAACTTTAAACGCGTTTATCTCGAAACTACTTTTTTTCGTCTTGCGGGGGCCAGAAAAAAAAACTACTTGACCGATTTGTCTGAAATTTTAATATGTTATTCTGAATAGTTCTAGCTCTCGCTGGAAGTAAAACTAATAGTTTCCGTAAAATATTTATATTTTTTTTATTAACAAAACATTCAAAAATACTGGTCGTTTTCAAACTTGTACTTTTGACTACGCGCCATTTTGTCAAATTTTTTTTTTTTATTCGACTTCCTGCGATAGCTATACTTATACTAATTAAAAATTCGTCAGTTGTTTTATTTCAGATCAGAGGGAGAGATAAATCATCATTCACCACGCAATTCCATTTTTTTAGAGAGGGAGACTTCAGCATCATTTTTCTAATTAAAAAAAAAATTTTTTTTTGTCTTTATTTTCATTTTTGTGTAGTTTATTAGTAATAAAATAAGTGTAAAAAAATTTGAAAGCATTATTCATTACCCTCATATAGGAAAAAATTTTTTTAAAATAGCTTAAATTTTAGGCCGCGAGACCACCGGGTCCCCTTAATGTTAGCGGTGGGAACGTTACAAAATACTGTAACACAGGTTCACACTCAGTACGCCGTAACCGTTCAACTGATTCACATCAGATCAAAAGTGTTTAACAGATAAATTAATCGGAATCTAATGCTTCATTTGTTAAAATCCATTAATTGGAATAAAAGTGATGTCCTTACAAATCTGAACATCGATTTTCACATTAAGTCAGCATTAAAAGGTGAATATCTCGAAATTTTTTTATCGTACGATAAAAACTAAAATATCCGCGGACAGTGCTTTCAAAACTCTGTAAGGATAGTCCACTTTCTCAATGTTAGCGGTGGGAACGTTACAAAATCCGTTAGTTAGATTAAAATTTATGATCTTGCCAATTTGAACATCGACTTTCAGGTTGTGCCAGCATTAAAAGGTATATATCTCGAAAAGTTCTTTATCGTATGACAAAAATTGAAATATTTGGGAAGAAAGCTTTCAAAACTATGTAAGAAGAGTTCACAATCATTTTTGTAATTTTTTTTAAACAACTTAAAATATTTTCACTTCTCTAACCCGACGTAATTCTACTTAAACTCCTATATGGTTGTGTATATATATATATATATATATATATATATATATATATATATATATATATATATATGTATGTATGTATATATATATATATATACAACCCCCATTTTTTTAATTGGAATTCAACAAAAAATATGCAACGCCTACTAAGATGCTGTTCGGATCCCATTGTGTTCAATACCGTTTTGTGAGGTTATGCCGACTGCTTGGCCAAGGTATATATTGTTTTTTTAATGTTAAGGTTGGCACGTGAAAATCTTAAAACGACGAGAAATTATTTCAATTTAAAACATGAGATATGAATGATTCAATGTAAAAGTACCGAATTAATTTTCACACCTAATACTTGACTCGTTAACTGTTTTCGTACATACCTGATGAAGCGTTTGATAATTTAAAGGAAATAATCCACATGCTGTAAACTCGATTCTTTCGTGATACAGTTGCATCGAAAACAGTTCAATCACCCGTCGCAAATCGCCATCCAAACATCTATTTGGAAATTTATGTAACAATATGCCGGTCAAATTTGCCTACGGATTAAAAAAAAACTATTAGACACAAGTGAGACAACAATTAAACAAATGTTTATAAAATTAAGATACAGTTTCGTTGCAGGTTCTGTGGTATGATCTAAATATTGGATCAGTGCAGAAGCTCGTATACGATTTGAAATTGAAATTCGGGCGATGGAGGAGAAAGGGAGAAGGATTTAATCCGAAAAATGTTAAACAGACTTGTCACACATTATGACGTTACCGTTCAGTACACTGAACTTGGTATATTTCACGGAGTCGTATATACAGGTCTGGAAACGAATAGAAATTTCAGTGACGAAAACGGTATCGCTTGTTGGTCGATCTTTTTAGTTACGATTTCCGTCACTACGCGGTACCACACGTAGAGGGATACACTTCTATCTAACAATATATTACTTGTTCACCGCTCTCGTAATAACAGCATAATTCTAATAATAGCGTTTTCTACTAACCGAATTTTCATGGAAGTTGAATATTAAAAAATAATAAAATGTCATAGAATATTTAAAGATGATAAATGTCGTGCACTTATACATATTTAATAATTTTCTTTGGTAATAAATATTTAAAATTCGCGCTATACTGTGAAAGATAAGGAAGAGAGTGTATCCCTTTACAGGTGGCGTCGCGTGTTGACGGAGATTGTTATTAAAAAATTCGACCAACAAGCGACACCGTTTTCAGACCGTCGTTTCCAGATTTGTACGCAAGACTGTGGTATATTTTATACATTTAACTGAACAGTATACACACAAAGCATTGATTTCCTACCGAAATGACACTTTCATTGAAAAAACATAAAGTTGGAATCCAGAAAAGAAAAACCGCAATTATTTTCCTACCAAACTAATACACTGTCAATAGCCTATAAATCGAATTTACCAAAATCTTAATTTAATAAAGTGTACGAAAAAAAAGTTCTGTTCATATTGGATTAGTGCAAAAGTTCGTATACGATTTGAAATTGAAACTCGGGCGATTATTTCTTGCAGAAAACGCTTTTATTAATTAATTATGTATTCACCATCGTTTTCTGTAAACAATTTTTAACGTTCAGGCAGCAGCTGAATGCCTCGTTCATAAAAGCTGCGCGGTTTTTCGGTAAAAAAGGCGGTGGGGTGGTTTTTAACAGCCTCCTCGATACGAAGTCTGCTCTGCGCTCCTTTCTTGATCGCATTGTCACATGTGATGAAAAATGGATTTTCTACAATAAACGGAAAAGTTCATCGCAGTGACTAGACCCGAGGAGAAGCACCAAAACAGTTTCCTAAACCGAAGCTTCATGAAGCAAAGATTATGGTCACTGTTTGGTGGTCGGCAAGTGGTATTATTCACTCTAACTTCTTAAATCCTGGTAAAACAATAACAGCAGAAAAATATTGCCAGAAAATTGAAAAAAAAATGCAAGCGAAGTTGTATCGTTTACTGTCAGCATTAGTCAAAAATACTAGACAAATCTTTACTTCATATACGATTTGAAATTGAATCGCAGGCGATTATTTTTCACAGAAAACACTTTTATTAATCAATTATGTATTCGACATCGTTTTCTTCAAAACATTTTCCAGTACTCAGGCGGCTGCTGGATTCCTCGTTCGTAAAAGCTGCGAGGTTATTCGGTAAAAAGGTGATGAGGTGATTTTTGACGACCTCCGCGATATCTTCTTTTTACCATTCAAACTGTTCTACAACGACCGGAACAAATGATAATCCAAAGGTGCAATGTCCGGAGAATACGGTGGATGCGACATGATTTCCCATTTCAACTGCTTCAGTTTTTGGACAGTCAGTTTTGCTGTATGTGGTTTGGGTTGTTGTGATGGAAGATGACCCCCTTGCGAATGGTCAAAATCGGACGCTTTTCTGTAATTGTTGCGTTTAATTTGATTAGTTATTGATATTACTTCTCCTTAGTAATCGTTTCGCCGCGTGGGAGCAGCTCAAAATAAACAAAACCTTCGCAATTCCGCCAAACACACACCAACGCCTTCATTGAATGCAAGCCAGCTTTGACAACTAGTTCTGCACTTTCATTCGCTTGTTTCCACATTCGTCTGCATCGGAAGTTGTTGTACAGGATACATTTATCATCCTCAGTCATCAACCGATCCAAAAAGGCTCTCTTTTGAAGCGCCCAAACAAAGAAACTGCCGAAGAGATGAGATAAAACTTTTTTTTCAGACAACTAGCGCGGCACCCATGTATCGAGCTTGAACGTGAACCACAGCCTCTTTAAATGCTGAAATGCAAACGATTTGTCAATGTTGAGTGTCTCGACAACCTCTTTCTTCGAAATCCATGAGTTATTGTCAACTAGACCCGGATTTAGCCGTCGAGAGCGGGGTTGATCTTCCAAGTTAAAATCGCCAAGTCGAAATTTAGCAAACCATTTGTTCTCAGTTGGAAGTGATGGTGCATTGTCCAAATAAACCTCCCGAATATTTTTCTTTGCCGCACTAACGGTCACTCCTTTCCGAAACTCGTACAACATAACGTGTCGAAAGTGTATCTTTTCGTTGTCAATTTTCAAAAATTTTTCTTACACACAAATCGAATCGAAACAAATGCGTCTGATGGTCAAATGTCAGCCGTGACTGGCATCTTTCAAATGACATGTAACAAGAGTAAACTTCAATAACGAGTACAGCCCTGCGGCACTTTTAACACCACCTATTGAATTGTATACAACCTTTTATACTGATCCAATATGTTAATTACAAGGAAAATTATCGCAGTTTTAAAACACATATGTTGAAATATTTTTATATCATCATCAGGAAAACAACAGGAAACAAAAAATTACCCGTCGGCATTGTATTAAAGAGCGTTAACTTCGTCAGTTTTCTGAATTTGAGAAAATTCTTCTACAGCATATTTTTCGTAACATGTAGTTTCAGAAAATTCAAATATAAATTTGATTTTTTCAACCTTCTACACTGGAAGACCGTCTTAAGGACACATATACCTTTTGAGCGGTGAAAAAATCAATGTTTTACAAATCACATATTCGGATAGTACTACCCTTCGAAAATATTTCCATAAAATTTTATTGCGAAATTCGTTAAATTGCCAGAGCTACGGCCAAAAATGTGCTGGTGGTCGGGCGCCCTGCCACGCGACGTCTGGTACAATCTAGGTATAAATATTACTACCAAGTACTTCCACGTATTGTTCTTGAAGAGATCTGAGTTCTGACAGTCTACTGGAGCGTTGCTTGGGAGGATTTGTACAAAATAACAATGAAAGTTTAGAAAACACATTTGATATGGAAAATAGCGCCGAAGGAATTACACGGCGGTCTTTCCATAATCGAAATTTCCACAAATATCGCCGCTTGTATATTCAAAGAGGTATCAATCGTATTTTAAAAAATGATGCAAACTGATTGTGGAATGTTTGATCATCAGTGAGTCGAGAAAAACGATTTCAGAACGAATTCCGTCAAACGTGACGGAGGAAGCCCGGACAGCGCGAAAATCCCAAAAAAAAAGAGGAAGAAGAAGCCTTCACTCGGACAGAAGGTGAATTTTACAGTTTAGACATCAATGATAGCGTGTAAATTAATAAGAAAACATTAATTTACTAAAAAATTTAATCGTCATCTGGCTTTAAAGTCTACTTGAAACTTAAAACGCGTTTTTCTCTAAACTTAGTTTTCCAAATCGGTACTAAAAATATCTCATCAAATACTTGACCGATTTACATGAAATTTTGTACAAATACTTCTTAGATCATTATCTAGTTTTTGACGTGCAATCGTTTTGATATTTGTATTATTCGATTTGTTATTAACAAAATAGTTGCCCATTTCAGGGTAGAAATTTCATGTTCTTTTTTAGCACAGCTGCCATATCCGAAAAAATGATTGTTTAACACTAGAACTACCACACCAGTCAAAACGACTGGTTTTACAATTTTATTTTAAAATTCCAACTTCATGTTACATTTTTTTTTGCAACTATGTCATGACTATTGCAGAGATAGCTAAAGAAATAGTATAATGGATTTTATTTTTATTTTTTTTTATTCAAAATCAAAACAATTTTGTATCACGGCTACTCACGGCTACCGATACCAGTCAAAATGACTGCTACCTGTGAAAGTGTAAAAGTGTCCTGCAATCTGTTTACTGAACACGAATCAACCAGTTTACTCGTTCAGTACAACTTCTCACACGTTCTTAGAATTTTTATGCGTATGATTCAGTATGATGGTGAAAATTATCAGGAAAATTCCGGGTCGATCATGATGGTAATGCAAAACTAATTCATTCATTCGAAAATATATTTAGTCGTTCATTTTGATCCGGAGACGTGGAATGTGTATTGAAGTTTTTGTTGAATGTCGCACTCATACTATATAATATAATAAATAATAAAAAATATTTATATAAATTATAATAAACGACATATTATTTTAATTAGTGTGAGGTGAGAAAAATGAATACAAATATAAATTTTATGAAATCACTAGTTTTATTTTACTTTTACAAGTCCTAAAAATGGCAAAACGATTGAAAATCTCTGAATTATTGGAAAAACTGAACGACATACCAATGGAATGCTCTAATATCGAGGATGATGAACTCTATGACAGTGAAGGTGAACCAGAAGATTGAAAATGAACTGTGCGGTACTCACGATGAACTTTTTGATAGTGAGAATAGTGGTAATGAGCTTTTAGACGAAAAAAATGCTGAGGAGTCCTCAGAAAGTGATAGTGAATTTGAAAATATTTTGAAATTACGTAAAAGAAGATGTGCTCGAGTGCTTTCAAGTTCTGAAGATGAAAATGAAAGTAGACGACAGGATGATCAAAATGAAATCGCTGCAGACGGAACCAGGTGGGAAAAAATACAAGAAAGGTCTAGTCCTGGAAAATTATCACTTCATAATATTTTCAAGGACGTACCCAGTCCAACAGGATATATCAAAAAAATATGATGAAAGGTGAATTTATGTTTCAACTAGCAGATGAACTTGCCACTGAAAATACCGTTGAAAATGTAAAACCAGGGATGGAATCACGAGAAGCTAATGTACAAACAATTTCAAAGAGCTCACTTTGTCCACGTAAATGGTGTCAAATAGGGTACTGTAATAATAATAAGACTGCCACTATTTATAATATCTGTAAAAAATATGTATGCGGAAAAGGCACTTAAAAGAAAAACTACGTTTGTAAGAAATGTGACAAATTATAACTTTTTATACCTAGTAATTTATTCTATACTAGAAGAATAACAACTTTGAAATGAAAATTTATTTTAATTTTTTTTACCAAAGCATATATTCTTTATTATACTTATTATTCTTATTGATGTGTAAGTGATAAAATGTGCCAATCCTCATTTAGGGAGCATGGTCTCGAATGGGTTAATATGTAATACCAAAAATATACTACATAACATGGAATTCCTTTTATAAGAAACTAATAAGTCAATAAATATAAAAATATTCTATTATTACGAATTTTTTAAACCCCAGTCATTTGATTGGTTTTGGTAGAAATAACTTCGTCTTAACTGTCGGTAGTTCTAGTGTTAAAGAAAAAGCTATATCATTAATTAGTATAGTCTATCTATTTTAATTTGAAATTATAAAAAATTGATTCAGCTGTCATCTTCCGGAAATGTAACTGATACCGCGGAACGCTTCATCGATTACGTCATCTCAATAATGGGTTACTACTAGCGCGTGGTACAAAATAACAATATTAAAATAATCTACACTGTATGCCATTTGAAATGTATATTTTAGTTTTACAATAAACCATGATTTTCCGTGTGAAAAAAATCATGAATATGGACTATTTTCGAGGTCTCGAAAGGTACATGCCTTTAAGTAACAGGTGGACTGAAAAGTTCGTAGGCTGACACATAGATGGCGCTACTAGTATCAAATCCATATGATTTTTAGTTAGCCCTAACCTTCAAAAGACGCGTGTATAAATTTGACAGCTGTTGCACTATTAGTCTCTGAGTTATAGCATTTTTAGTGAAAGAACTTTTGTTACCTTGAAAAAATGGATAAAAAGGAATTTCGTGCGTTAATAAAGCATTGCTTTTTGGCGAAAAAAAATACTGTTGAAACCAAGGCTCGGCTTAATAAACATTATTCGGACTCTGCAACAGGAAAATCAACCGTAGAGAAGTGGTTTGCTAAATTTAAACGAGGCGAAATGAGCACCGAGGACGATGCACGCAGTGGACGCCCCAAAGAGGCTGTTACCGACGAAAACATCAAAAAAGTCCACAAAATAATTTTTGATAACCGTAAAGTGAAGTTGATTGAGGTAGCTGAGACACTAAAGATATCAAAGGAACGTGTCGGTCGTATCGTGCATGAATATTTGGATATGCGAAAGCTCTGTTCAAAGTGGGTGCCGCGCGAGCTCACAATCGACCAAAAACAACAACGAATCGATGATTCTAAGAAGTTCTCATTTGAAGAAGAAGAAAGTGCCGTTTCATCAAGACAATGCACCGTGTCACAAATCAATGAAATCGATGGCGAAATTGCAAGAATTGGGCTTCGAATTGCTTCCGCATCCACCGTACTCTCCAGATCTGGCCCCCAGCGACTTTTTTCTGTTCTCAGACCTCAAGAGGATGCTCGCTGGACGGAAATTTTGCTCCGATGAAGAGGTAATCGCCGAAACTGAAGCCTATTTTGAGGCTAAAGACAAATCGTATTATAAAAATGGTATCGAAAAATTGTATGACCGCTATAATCGTTGTATCGCCCTCGATGGGAACTATATTGAATAATAAAATCAAATTCTATCAAAAAAAAATTTTTTTCTATGCAAGCCTACGAACTTTTCAGCCCACCTGTTATGTGTAAGAAAAAGATCAAATAATTTTCATACAGACAAATTGTACGTACCTCGTAATTAGTTTTCGAACAAGCGTAAAAAAGTATAACCAACATTATACTACTAATTGTAATCCAACAGACGAGGAAATAAATCGACGGAGATGAAGTGCAACGGTTAATTTGAAAGGCGCAATTCAGAAAAATAATGAAGTGATTCCCGACGATAATTAAATTAAAAACACCGAAAAAATCACACAGTTCGTTCGACAGTTTCACGAATTTGCTATGAAATGAAGCTACGGCTGATAATTTCGAGACAATGTCATTATTTAAAACATCTTGTGCGTTGCATAATTTTTTGTTCGTTTTTACATTTTTCCGTTTATTCTCGACTAGACTGAATCGTTCGCACTTATTTAAGTCATTGGACTGACACTTTCTCCAACTATTGAAATTGTGATACGTGACTGTATCTTTCTTTATACCAGATCGATTCGATCGTCGTATGTTTTCAATAAATGTCGCAATTAACTCGTTGGTACATTTGAATCGTTCGTGCAGGATGTTTAAAAAAAGTATGAAAATTAACTCAATCCAAAATAAGTAAAAATTATTCATATAAATGAAAATATTCCACTCAAAGTTTAAAAAAATTTTAAATTCAATTGCACTCATGACATGTATAGTTATAAGAATAACTACTACGGTTATAATTCCGATCCATGTGTTCCTTTTCTGTTTCGTATAAGATATTTTGTCACGAAAAACAAAATTTAAACGGTTATCTAAATTACGGATTTTTTTTAATATCTCGACGGTCCTTTTGACGTTAATTCTTGATAGCAAAATGAGCATCACTGTGTTGAAAAAGCAGAAGAAAAACTCGGTAAAATTACTGACATCGCCCAGTAGATGTATTCCGTGTCGAATAAAAATACTATAAATGGTTTTGAAAGTACACACCGTATATACACCAATTCCAATAACAACAAAAACATTATTGTAGAATAATTTAAGATCGCCATCGATACTTTCCGGAAACCGGAAACCGAACGGCAACAATCCTATCAATTTTAAAACCGAACAGAAAAGATTCAATTCTGAATTGAACTTAAAACAACTCGACATGTTTTTTTTTAAAAAAAATAATTAACATTTAAAATTAGAAAAGAGTCTCTTCTATATTATAAAGTTTTATGATATTAAAAAAAAAAACAACAGATATTTTAATTTCGTGACGGTCTGAATGGACACTTCAAATTCTTTTTATACATTTTTTTGTAATTAGACATTAGTGAAGGGCTTTTTACTCAATCGAAAAGATGTCAAATTGATTGACGTTCTATTAAATTTGTATTTACACTGAATGTCCCGTTTAAGATAATAATATATACCGTTTTATTAAAAAGCAACGTCGAAACTACATTTAATTCCGACTAATGTATTTTCTTTTAAAACACTTATTAATCAATTGCTAATAATATTAGAAACAAGTAAAATACGCTCGGAAACATTTATTACAATCATATCAAATTATATATATGCATATATATATATATTTCTCTTCCTCTCTCTATATATATATAGAGAGAGAGAGGAAGATAAAGGCAAACAGGTAGGAAGAATGAGGGAGATAAACATATGCACATAGTCAGACAGATAGAAAAGAAGACACACAGAGAGAGAGAGAGATAGGTAGAGAAAGGGAGACAGACTCAAAGAGAGAGGTAAGCAGGAAGAGAGGAAGACAGACACAATTCATAGAAAGAGAGGGAGACATACACACATATAGAGAGGCAGGCAAACAGAAAGGGAGGGAGACACGGAGTAAGAGGTGGCAGAGGCAGAGACAGACGGAGGCAGAGACAGGCATATAGAGACAGAGGCAGGTAGACAGAGGCAGAGGCATACGGACAGAAGTTGAGGCAATCAGACAGAGACAGAGGCAGGCAGACAAAGGCAGAGGCAAACAGAGTCAGAGGTAGGCAGACAGTGGCAGAGAGACAAAATTAGAACATCACAACCCAGCGCTTAACTATTGTATTCAATGGAGGAGTCCCCCAACGTTGATCCAGATCCTTTTTCATATCGTTTACACTTAAACCTTTTTTTAAAAAAAGAAAAAAATTTAATCATGGCACGAATTTCCATTTTTTTCCATTTTTAAAAACGATTCTTGAGGTGTTCACTTCGGCGGGCTGTAAAATCAATCTAAACAACTTGACTTGAAGCTTCGAACATAAGCATATGACGAATGAAATCATGCAACACCATAAAAATATCAAGCATAGTGGTGCCATCTATATGCGAGGCCCGTAACTTTTTACCGTACCTTCGCAATACGTAATCAAGAAGGCTATAATAAGGAGACCTAACTCCCGTGATGAGTGGTAGCAAAAAATGATTGTTCGAGTTTCAGTCGGTGACTTCTGCACGAAACGCACTGCGCATAAAAGAACACATGGCCGAAGTATTCTAACTTGAAATAACCAGTTGTATTACTTGAGACAGAATTTTGCGCGTCGCCCTCCACACAGAAGTCGCCAAATTCTACTATTAGCACCGCCATGCGATTTCCGAATTTCATAAATTGACCACAATAGGCAACCGTGTGAGTTAGATCTCCTTTTTATTAGCATTCTTTGGTCACAATCAACAATCGATTTTTAATCATCTTTGATTAGAAATCGGAATGTAGACGTGTGAAAAGTCCATTTATGAAATGAAATTTGGCGACAGTGCTAAAACTACATTGGCACTAACTCACCTGTTTATAAGTCTCATCGCATTCGTGCATCAAAATAAAAGAGTATGAAATGAGCGACGCACTCCATACTAAATTCGTTACCGATGTAGCGAATCCATTTTTCCTTACACAATAAAAGAAATAGCTAATAGCTTCTAGACTCAAGATGATGTGGATCACATTGAAATATCCGAACACTTTATCAAAACACGCACATATTTGAAATAAATTATGGTAAAGTGAAGACAAGTGTTCCATTAGTAATATTTTATCGTACAATCGATTTGGAAAGTTGTTCTTATCCGCTCTTATATTTTTTTCTTCAAACTTCGTTAATCTGTAATCGTTGACGCGGTGTACTTTCGATGTACGTTTGAATAACATTCCGTTATTATTTAAATGATAACCGATCGAATTATTAATCGAATCCGTTTGTAATTCTTTAAATAGTTCCTTTAAGGTATCATTCACGATTCGAAACCGAAGTGTGACCATTCTTATAAGAATGATGTTCAGTACTTCAATGCACCAACATAAATAAACCGGTGTGTATGTGAGAATCACCATATAGATACCAGGTACGGTACTTAAAAGACCCGAATCGAACATTAAATTATTGATGCAATTAAACATCAGATAAATGATATTGATGAGTGTGTCTCGAGATATGGACCTGTTCGAAATCTTGTTCAGATTCGTTTTATTGAGGTTCAATATAATATATGTGTCAGTTTCGTACATTTTTCGAATAGATTCCAAGAAAGTGGAATGCACGATATTCGAACAAATCACAATTGACCAGAAAGCTATTAAACAGATAATCATCATCGAATGGAAATTCAGTAAGCCTGATGCGTTTATTTCACTCTTCACTGCTTCCTCATATTGGAAAAAAAGATAAAACACCGACGTGTACGTGAATAATTTCAGTAAACAGACAATGTATTTGATTAATAACTGTAACACTTTTGAAGATTTTGTTTCGATTGGCAGCATGCCGAGTAATTTTCCCAATAAACGGATTCTATATAAAAACAATGAAAATCTTTCGGATTCCATTGTAGTAGTGAAGAAGTATTTATTGATTTTTTTTTAAAATCAAGTTATAAATACGAGAAGGAAATCAATTATATTATTTTTATTGAAGTGTTCTGACAAAAACGGTATTTCTTTTGCAACATTTCATCACTGCACAGTGAATTATTAACAGATCAATTATTGTAATGAAATGAAAACGGTTTTTCAGTTCATTGAAGTTGTTTCGAACGAATCGATTGATTTTACAAGGCTGTCAGAACGTATAGATAATAATTAATTGTTTATTTTTGTAACTGAATTCTTAGTTACATACTTACTTACACTAACCGAAAAAAATATTGGCACGATTAAGATTTTCCGAAATAAATACTTCGAAATTCGCTAACTAAAAATATTTTACTAAACAATTTTGAGATTTATGTTTGTGTATTTATTATAATTGTATAATATGTATACATATATATATATATATATATATATATATATATATATATATATATATATATATATATATGTTTAATAATAATGAAACTATTATCCGCAAAACCAAACCTTGGCAATAATAACACACAATACCTGACAAATTTACTTTGAACTAACTTTCAATTCTAAACTTCGATAACTAAAAATATTTTAAGATTTATGTTTATGTATATATATATATATATATATATATATATATATATATATATATATATATATATATATATATCAGAGAAAAGGTTCAAATACATACTCTACACTCATACAGTAAGCAAAAATTGAAAATATAAATCGAGAAATTTTAAAAAAATCTGAATATAACAGCGATTAAAATTTAAAAATTTCTTTTTAACGGTTGATAAGTTTTCTTCCATTATTGTCTTTTCTCTAGAAATGAATTTCTGAACATTTAGGAATTAGACAAATCACTTAATATTATCTATTATTTTTCGTTTTCATTAATAAATTAAAAGAACTTAAGAAACTCATTCTAGGAATATTGTTGAATTCCATAAATTATAAAATGTTTAGTCATTCGAAATTAAACTGAAGATGATGGGCATTTAAAAAAATATAGGAGAAAATGTTACACGATAATACTACTTGCAATGATTAATGATTATTTTGGTAGCTTACCTTTCAACAGTCAAATTCAAAAAAAGTAAACTTTTCTGTAGAGGTTATGTTTATAATGATTAACGAGGTTATGATTATAATAACAAAACGACCATTTTTTATAATTAATCAAATTGTCACACGTTTCAACACTTGTTAGTCTTTTAAGCATATTTTTCATACTTTCATTCCACTTGGATATAATGATATAACACTGAAAACACTTAACACATTGTTGACAGAAAACGTGAATCAACGTCTTGTGCATAGGTCTTGTTTTTGAAGCGTTGGAAACAAAAGAAGACTAATGACGTTTTCTATTTACTATACGTCATCATATGAAAAATAAACATTTCGAAGCTGTGACGTTTTGGATAATAAAGTAGGCGTTGTTCAATTCCTTCACGGTATGTGAGAAGCTAAACCGAACAGGAAAGCTGAAATAGAAACACTTTTTACTTCGATTGGTGAAAAATTGGGCAAGTGTTGATGGTAAATCAGAGGAAGATATAGCTTAAACTGTACAATCTGGAACCTTTACCCTTACCCGACATACTCCTTATGGCGATCTTCCAGGACGATTGTCTGGGAACATGCGGCTGTATATTTTACAGCAAATTGTTTGTGATGGAAAACAAAAATATCGAAGTAGAAAATTGCCTATATGTATTGCAAAACGAGGAGCGAATTGGGATATATTTGTAAATTTTGCTTAGTACCCCTCTAGATAGGATTGAAACCATTCTCTGCGAGAATGGTTTCAATCCTATTGCAGCAAAAAACACTACTAGTACTATTATTATTCACTGTACTCATCAATTTTTGATAAAATATTATACTTAATAAAACCTTCATATCTTGACATCTGAATTCAAAACACGAGTGGAACTGAAAATTTACAGAATAAATTGCGAAAAGGTCGTGGATAATGATTGAGAATATGTAATTGTTAGAAAATAAAAAGAAATTGAACTCGTGTTTTTAAATTTGAAATAATTGATTACTTATGGATACCCTCTATTAAAACCTTTACACTGTTTTGAATGCATGCATTTTTACATATTTTCCTAAAATGTGTCGAAATTAAGGCTATATACATTTGACAGCATACTCTCGACAATGTGTTAATATAATAATAGTTATTGAACACATGATAAGAACACTGTCAATAAATATTACGACACTTTAATGTTATATAAAAACTGTAAACATTAACAAAAATACCAGACAAATCTTTATTTGAATTTTACTTTTGTCAGACACACCAATAATTATTGATTCAGCTTAAATCACACATTTTTCAACTACCATCATTAGGATTTTCATACAAGGCATAAAATGAATATAATTTACAGAACTGGCCATTGAATTATTTTTGTTACGCATACGATAAAACTATTTAAAAAAAACTATAATAAAAACACATACTAGTGGGTCGAGTTACAAAAACAAAGAAAAAGAAAGATATTTAGGTTTATTTACTTAAAAATACATTATAAGTTAGCCACAAAATCTTTTATACAGATCGAATTACAACAGACAGTAAGATATATAAAAACTAGGGTGACCAGAAGTCCCGTTCTATATTTTGTCCCGACAAAAGTTGTTGGGAAACGAACGTGTATTTCTTGATTTTTATATTTACGTCACGTAATAGACTTAAAATAACCACATCGTATTCAATAATTTTAATTTTGTACAACTACAGTACAGTTACTTGTGATGCATTTTAAACAATTATCAAACACAAGAAGTTACACGACAAGCAAAAAATTCGTTAAAATAAAATTAATTTTTAAAGTGTTGTTTTATTTAAAATAATTTTTTATTAAAGCACTTTCATTAAAAAATGTTTTATTTAAAAAAACTATTGTAATTACATAATATTCAATAAAAATAGCCACAAAATGATATTTTTTTATTATAGCTATTTTTCCAAAAAAAATTCTGGCGAGGAAAAAATCTAAATTTTTAGTGTCCCGTTTTCATATTTTCTATTTATGGTCACCCTAATAGAAACAAAACGCTTTCATCTTGTAGACATGTTCTATGACGTGATTTTTTTTCGAAAAGTACAGATGAGTGGAATACTTTACTTTTATTTGATGATTCAATTATAATTTTTTAAATGATTTGAAAAAGCTGATAAAAAGAAAAATAATCACATAAAAAATATATTTAATAAAAATGTACATTTTTTTTAGTACAAATACATTAACTTTCAAAAACTAATAACTACTCATACTCTATGTTACACATTTATTTCATTGTTAAGTTCTTAATAAAAATAAAATTCTTATTCGTTTCTAAAAGAATTTCAATTTCTTCTCGATTACTTACTGTAACATTAACTCATATTAATAAAAAAAACAGTATGAAATAAAATAATTCCGTACTGGTCCTAAAAAATAAACAATCTACTTACCTCCATAATGTTTTATTTTTAATTTATTATCTTAAATATTCTAGTTACATACGTACGTGCTTGTGTGTATATAACAGTAATAATAATAAGAGACAAATGTTTAATCCGAGTCGCTTGAACTATCGCCTGATTCAAAATCGCCGACGTCAATCGAAAATTTGTACTCTTGATCACATCCGAGATAAGCATCACTCATAAAATACAAGGTATAATTATGATGACCGGGACTCGGAGCCACAAAATCTAATTTTACACGCGCTTTTTGTTGTAATGTCAAGCGTTTAATAGACAACAATGAATTAGACTTTGGATCACCTATCACTACCCACCAACCTTCTTCTCGTTTCTAGAAAAAAAAAATTTATATATATATATAATATGACTGTAGAGTATAATTAACTCTTTGCGCTCGAGAGGCGACTCTCACTCATCACTCAATGTATTGTGACAACTCGAGTGGTGACTGAGTGTCGTTATCAAGAATTAGTTGCTTTATTTTTTGTTTGTCAACATAAACACACCGACAATAGGTGAATTTAGTCGGTTTTGAGCGGCCCTGCAGAATGGATTCATATGAAGAAATTTGAAGAAAGTGGAAAAATAATCGCTCCAATAAGCAACGTGATCCTGATAGTAAAGAAACAAAACTATAAAGTCTACTCTCGTCAAATACCAAGCAGTAAAAGATAAAAAACAACATATTTCTGTGACACCTGCCCCAACAAACCCAGAATATATCTTCGGGAATGTTACTTGAAATATCGTACGAAGGAAAATTATAGAGCTTCAGAGATAAGTATTGTACCCTATAAACATAAAAATATATTCATGAAATAAATAAATTATATGCACGGTAAATTTTTGTGTTTGCTTTAAAAGAACACTCATAGAGTTGTCGGTTCCCCGTACCTAAAAAGGCCTCGAGCATAAACGGTTGAGACAAATAATTAAATAACAATAATAGAATCTTTTACCTGCGGGAAGAACGGTGCTATGACAGGTCCCGTTACTTCATCTTCACGTTCTAACTGAACGGCGACATTGACGGACGATCCAGAATGTATTCTCTCTTTGTCGAGCACTTCGTAACTCAATTCGATATTAGGATAACGGTTACAGAAACGCGCTACGTCGGCCATCTGAGCGTCTGTGAGTTGAAGTAGTTTTGTGCGATCATCGTCTTCTAATTCCATGATATCGAAGACTGTTTCGACACCCTACAAAAGAAATATATCGTTATTCTATTATTTTACATTTACTTTGTAATTTTTACATAACGTACTGAAGTAAGATTGCATCTTGATCTGATTTATAATCATTTTTTGTTAATATTTAATTTTTTCTATGAGCAAAATAATTCTAATCTAAAAAATATACAAAATCAGTTAACATAGAACTTACTTTATCGGTACATCTTTTTATAATATCAGCTGTAAAGTGCGGTAACTGTTTCAAGTATGAATCTTTACTCCACATCGCTTGGGTAACCATCTGCGCTAACTCCATAGCAGCAACTGCAGGCGACAGCCAACCGTTTGAACTTAAAACATCTACGCACGCCTGTATCAATCGTATCGCTTTTCCCAAAATCGTTTCAGTATCGCCCTGTAACTCCGCGCCTAATTGTAGACGAGACAGATGAGCTTGCAGCAACAAATTCGCTTTAATATGTGGATCGTTGTATTTAGGCGAAGAACCACCAGGTCCGGTCAGTTTATTCGGTAAACGTTGCGATAAGCTGCGTAACAAATTATCTTCTCGATGGCGTACTGGAACGTCTTCATATTCGGCAGCCGAAGAAATGATTTCGAGTAAACCTCTTATTTTAGTTTTATTGTTAAGTGACAAACTGAATAATTCTGGAAATTTAAAATAATTTCAAAAATTATGAAACGTAACCTTACACGTGAACAGATTAAAAAAAAAACAAATGATTTACCGATTGTAGTATAATTAATATAGTAGTATGCGGCGATCATTCCTAAATTTAACGGCAAACAATCCATTTCATCTTCGACACTAATACACTTAGATTGTTCTAAATCGTTCAGTGTGTTTTCGACGAGTTCTGACAGATGATCGGACAGATGTCTGTGCGTAACTCCTTGTAAATTATAATAATTCGGATTTTGTGTTAACCTTCTATATAAAAATGTCCAAGTTAAGTAATCTACAGCATCTTGTTTATTTTCTATCGTTTTTGTAACGATTTCTGCATTAAAATGATCGTGCAATCTATGATCTAAATGACTCTACAAAAAAATTAATTGATTAGATCAAAAGCCAAGAATTGAAACCATAACCGGTAAAAACAGTTTCATTTCAGTAACCGAAATAACTATTTTTGGAGAATGAAAAACCCGAGAGGCAATTTCAAATTTCCATATCAAAATTTTTGTTAGTTTCTTTTTTATTTACAAATTGAATTTTTTAATACTAATACGTATTTTTGCTGTCATAAATAAATATTTGACCGTAACTAAGCCCATAAAATGAATGGCGAAAACACTCCATATCTTATACTAGTAATAAGTAAGGTTGCCAACAAAACCATTTTTGCCTAGAGACTCCAAGTTTGATGACATTTATCGAGTCTTCAGTTGTACAGGTAATTTCTCCAGGAATAAGGAATGTTATAAATATTACCCTTTAATCTTAAAAAAAATTACCAGAAAATTGCTTCCAACTTAAATATTAATGAAGATATTTTAGTTAATTTAAAAGTTAATGAAGATATTTTATATGATGACATAATTTTAATTCAAAATAGCAATTTAAAAATGCTTAGAAACGAGAACAAGAGTTCAACAGAAAAAATATGGCTGACTATTTTTAAAACCATTTGATGTAACTGAAATTAAACAAATAGTTGGTAAAGTACTAAGTGTACCTTTTAGCAATGCATTTTTTCAATAACGATATCAACTTGGAGAAATGACAGAAACAGAATGCAAATGGAGCTTGTTAAAGCAGAGTTAGGCATTTGAATTAATTTTGATATGAACTGTGAAAGTTTTTATTCTTATTTCAGTAAAACCGAACAGAAGAAATTACTGGCAGCAAAATCAGAAAAAAAATATAATTTTAGAAAATAAGTACTATAATAATAAAAGAAATATGTAATTTTATTATTTTGTTGAATAAAATAATTTGTGTTTTCCTGGACCTTTTTTTGCTAATCCTCCAGGTGAATACTGGTCAAATGTTGGTAACACTAGTAATAAGTAAGTCTGAGTGATAAGTATATATAGTTAAAAAATACATAGTTAACTATACGAAAGTTGAAAAAACTATGCGTATTTGAAAGAAGTGGTTCGAGTCGAAAATCGAGGTTTTTTCCAATTTTTTTATGATACGGAAGTCACAAGTTTTGGAATTCCAAGTTTTGGGACTTTCCGAGATTACTCACTTTCTGTCTGGAAAGTGAACGGACTGGAAAATCCAAAGGGAAGGGTTCTAAAAGACACTTCTCTAAATTGAAGCTTGAAAAGAAAATCTCAGTTTCGACTATCCAGAATACAGACCGCAATGTGGAAGAAAAGTGATCGGTCTGAAAAGTATGAATGGAGGTTAAGGCGGAGGCAGTCAAATGGAAATATATACGTGGTTTAGGGTTAGATTTACAGTATCAAATTTTAATTCTTAGTTAAAACTTCACGTTACTGTTCAAAAATTTACACTTTCACCAGTCAGTACATTGAAAAAAATTTACTGTAACAAAAAATACAGTGACTCCGCCACAACCCATGTTGACATTCATTTTATAACTGTCTTTTTCTTAGTTAGCGATCAAACGTACATTTTTAAAAACCAAAACCAGAACAAAACCGAAACACAAAAAATTTCTTAGAATAAAACCATAATCAAAACCCAAACATTATTTTAATTCGGTTTCAAACATTTTACCTTTTGTTAACATCTTACAAACCATGAAACTTAACATTTCGAAATATTCAGTTTAAAATGTTGTCAGTACAATTCAAATCAATATTTCTAAACAGTATTTTATCACGACCGTATGAAAAGTTTGACAAATGAAAAATTTATAATTAAAATTACCTCGACTGGTAACGATTCGTTCAAGAACTTTTTAAAGAAATCTTTTTTGGAGCTTTGACACATCAATACACATTTAGCATCGTCATCTTCGAGCGGCCGATTAGCTCTTCCGACCATCTGCAATACATCGGTGATAGGATAATCTTCGTATGCGTGAATTTTTCCATTATAGAACTGTGTGTCCATTATGATAACCAGATGAGCACTTATGTTTACGCTCCAACATAAGTCACGTGTAACAATAGCTATTTGTACGGCTCCAGAATCGAACAGCTGTTCGACTAAACGATGATCACTGGCAGACAAACCCTCGTGAATATACGCTACTCCTTGTGATAAAGTTTCTTTCAACGTCTAGAAATAAATAAAATTATTTTACATTTAAAATCATAATTAAATAATATATACACGAATTTACCTTATCGTTCATTCTGTCCAGAAAAGGTTTAATATCATCTTCTTCGGCGTGGAAAAACTTATTAGGTTGCCCCTCGGCGGCTGCATACGTTAGCATATCAATCGCAGTAAGCCTAGCTTGCTTTCTCGTTGGAACAAACACTATCGCCGGTTTATGTGGACTATATTTTACAATAGCGTTATAAACAGGTTTCGCCATTGCAATCAAACGAGATGCATTATGAGTGATATTAATCCCTTGTATGTGCAATTCCAAAGGAACCGGTCTAACGCTCGGATGAAAATTAAAAGAAGCGTTCGCGTTACAGCCGAGCCACTGACCGACGTCGCGTGCATCGGCTAAAGACGCCGACAGAGCGATTATACGAATCTGTTTTTCTATCTGCGACGATATATACCTCATCCTAGAGCAAACGACTTCCACTACAGGCCCGTCCTCTCCTCCTATCAACTGGAGTTCATCGGCAATAAACAACTGTATATTTTGAACGTTCTTTCGTTGTTTCCATCGCCGTGATAACACGTCCCATTTCTCTGCCGTTGTGATGATGATCTGTCCTTTTGCGAGTAATTTTAAATCTGTGCCTGTCTCTCCTGTCAACAGAACAACTTTCTTTCCTAATAGCTGACCGAATTTATTATACCAGTCGGCAAATACGAGTTCCGCTAAAGCCTCTTTAGGAACTAAATAAACACATCTGCCGTCTGAATTCTGCGACAGTAATCGAAGAACGGCAAATTCCGCAATAGTTGTTTTCCCGGAACCGGTCGGAGCACCGATAAAAACGTTATCGTCGCTATTATAAACAGCGTTGAAGACCTGCGTCTGAATCGGATTAAATTGAGGAAATTTGTCAGCGTAAAGTGATTCGAATTTAGAATTACGTAAAGCCGTAATAGGAAGAGGTTGTAAATCTAACAGTTCTGTCGGAGGTAAGTTTTTCTCCGGTAAAATTAAATGACGGAAAGAAACCGGTAACTGAGTTTCGGCTCCGATCCAACGGTCCGACACTATCCGAAGAAAATATTGCGGAGGTAACGGTTCGAAAACGGGAACGAAAAATTTTACGAGATGTTCGTCGCTAGCGAATTTCGATTTTAACAGAAAATATTCATGATGAAGAATAACTTCTGAATCCACGTCCTCGACTAAAATCCAGAACGCTTCAGAAGCACCGTGTAATTTATCATCCCACTGAAAATCGGGAGTTATCGTCAATTCGACTCTTAACGTAGATCTCGTTATCGGCTGTATATGCGTGGAGAGTTCGAGTTTCGGAAACTGATGGACGTACTTATGTATGGTTTTACCTAATTTCGGAACACGGATCAATTCCCCGATTTCATTCGGGCCTAAATCATACAACCTTTCCCAAGGAAAGTTCTTTTTCTCGATTTTCTTAACGATCTCTTCTGGCATTTTACGAAATTGGCGTAAGGGAGACATCGACTGCCACATCCTACGATCGATCATCTTACATAACGACAGAGCTTTATCAGCTAACTGAGCCCACCCACGATGTAAAACTATTTCGAAAATAGCACGAACTAACCTAGCCGCCGACTGAGTGACGTACACCATATCGGACATTAAAGCGAACCCTTCTAATTTAAGTTGCGATATGTACGCTTGAAGAAGCACGTTTATTTTCGCGCTCGGTTCTTCTATACTTTCTTTTATCGGAATCGGAACTCTTTCCATTAATTTCTGCAATTCCAATTTTTCTTCTTCGCGAACGGTAATATTTTTAAATTCCCCTGACAACGAGAAAACTCTAAATAATTCGATTTCACTCAAAGTCGGTTTGAGTAATTGTTTATAAGTCGACATAGTGTCATGAGTGCAGTAGTAATGGGATGCTATTCTTCCCATTTCTGTCACTTGGAAGTTTCCAGTTTTTCTATCATATTTTACGAGTCCGCTTCGATCTAAATGCAGTGCGGCCGTGTGTATCAAATCCGCACGATATAACTCGAGCAGCGGATCTTCTTTAGCTTTATCGTGAGATATACCGTACAGTGTCGGTTGTCTAAGCATACGAATATAAAGATACGTATATCCGAGCCAATTAACAGCATCTTTCAGATTTTGAATACTACCGAGTACTATTTCCGCATTCAACATATCTGGCATTTTTAAAACCAACTGTGATTCGATCGGTAACTGTTGATTCAATAACGATAAATAATACTGTAATTCACTGTGATTCGTTATCAAAATGCCTTCACCTTTCGTATCATACTGAGGCCTACCCGCACGACCCAACATTTGCAAAACGTCTAAGGCTCCGAGTTCTACCCATCTTCCCTTTTCCGGATTATAAATTTGAGTACCTTTGATTATAACAGTATGCGCTGGTAAATTTACACCCCACGCAAGAGTCGCGGTAGAAACTAAAACCTGAATATGCCGATCGGCGAATAAGTCTTCGACGAGAGTTCTGTCTACTCTCGTCATACCGGCGTGATGTATAGCAAAACCATACGGTAACAAGTCCTTCAACTCTTGATTTTTTACTTGTTCTGCTTCAGTTCTCAATACTTCCATCGAAGCCGATCCTTCGCGTAGAAAATGTCCGAGGGTATCTTTTTCAAGGCACATATCTCTAATTGCACGAGCGGTTTTTCCAGTCTCTTTACGAGAATGAACGAATATAAGTACTTGATTTTTTCCAGCATGCTCCATTGTTTTCTCATACACGATTTCGTTCATGACTTGAAATCTTTTCAAAGCTTTCTTTTCTGTTACACCGATATATTGTTGTTCCAACGCGACCGGTCGAAAACTATTATCGAAATAAAAAAGCGCCGTCTCGGGTTTTATCCTCAAAAACGTCGCGACATCTTGGTAATTAGGAAGTGTAGCGGATAAACCGATAAGCCTTACATCTTCCTGAGTTGTTTCGATGTTACGAATTGTACGTGCAACTAAAGCTTCTATAACTGGACCTCTTTCATCGTGAAGCAAATGTATTTCATCGATAATAATCAGTCTGACTAGATTTGTAAAAGTTTTCTCGCCTCCTTTTCTTGTGATTATATCCCATTTTTCTGGAGTACAAACGATGATTTGTGTAGCAGCAATCTGCTCTCTCGTTAATTGATGGTCTCCGGTTAACTCGGAAACAGTTAAATTGTAATTAGCCAATCGTTTTCCGAAATTACCGACCATTTCTTGTACGAGAGACCGCATCGGAGCGACATAAATAATTTTAAATTCATCGGCATTAATAGTCCCATCCGCATTAATATGTTTTCCTATTTCTCTCATCATACATAATAAAGCGACATTGGTTTTACCAGCACCGGTCGGAGCACAAAGTAATAGATTCTCATCTGAATCCAAAGCACTTTTATACAATCTACTCTGTATACGATTCAGTGTTTTAAACCCTTCAAAAGCAGGCTGGACGTATTTAGGAAGCTGATCTATCGGCTGCAATTTCTCTTTTTCGCCGAAAGGCTTAGGTTTCAATGCTGGAACATGGACTTCTTCATAACCTTTACGCTGTTTTCTGAAAGAACCGTCGGGCAACTGACAACGTTTGTTTGCCATATAATGTGATCCTTGAGTAAAAATCAAATCTTCCAAATCGATTAATTGTCGTGTTCCTGACACTTGGCCTGCAGCTCCGTCCATCCCTTCATCGGTTCTATCCTTACGGCTTCTAGAATGAGACGCTGTTTCTTCATTTTCTCCGTCATCTTCACCTTTACCTGTATCTATCTGGCGTAGAATACGAGCAAGAACAGGAGATTCATTCATTTTTTCACGAATCTTTTGTCGTTCTGATTCACTCTGAGACGATGCCAACATGGTACAATATAAAACTATTAAAAAAAAATACATTTTAAGTCAAATACACTGCTGAGAAAATATTTCTTATTTATTTTTTAATATATGTACTTACTCATTTGTCTGTATTTTTTTAACTGTTTTATAAAATCAAAACAATCGTACCCTAACAAGAGTACTAACTGATTTTCACAGTCTCTATCATCTCCTGCATCTCTTAGTACCGCTAAAACTTCTGCTGCTTTTGCTTGTGATACCATGGCATCGTCATAAATTTTTGACAGCCTTCTTTGTAACCAATATGCATCTATGTCAAGAGGATGTAATGACTTTTCTTTTTTCATTTCTTCTGTTCCTCCTACGAGCTATATAAAACATTTTAAGATATAATGTTCTATTAAAGGAAATTGAAATTTAAATTACTATTTTATAGGGGTAATTCATTTCAAACCCTAGACAGCCTTCAATACTGTATGAACTATAAAATTGTCTTTACTAATATATATGCATAGAAATAAACTAAATGTTTAAACTTATTCTTAAAAAAAATTAACAGAACATTATTTTTTTGGTAAAAAATGACTATATTAAAATTATACATAAATCACTTAATCTCTAAAAGATTCAGTAAAACAATTCTCTCCATATCAAAGCGAAATTTAAAAAAAAGAGGACAAACATTACATTTTCAGCATGAATGGTTCCATCTAAACGAGCTTCTTCTCCTTCCTCTTCATCTTGTTCTTCACGTACTTCTCCATACATATCTTCATCGTCTTCTTCTTCTGATTCTTCAAACTGGACATTGATACCATACGCTTCATCTATGTTTTCTTCCAAGGCCGCTACTTTCTCTTCCGATCCGAAATCGGTAATTTTTTTCCCAAGATTAACCAACAGTGCAAACCGTTCATCCGCTAGTGACCCTAACAGAGATTCTGTCTCGCGTTTTTTCTCTCGTTCTTTCAACTTATCGTTCTTAAGAACCGCAAGAACTTCATCCGCCGCACCGCACAGAATATCTCGAGGCTGATCGCCTAACGCTTCTTGTATAAAACTCAAAAGAACTTCATAAGTCTGGCGTGTTTCTTGTGTTTTAGGTCGATATAATATTCCAACCATTTCATCGACACCCTCTGATAATAATGTGGCGCCTTTCATTCGGGCAAAATCATATTGTGCCTCATCTCGTTTTTGTCGTCTATCATAATAGACATAAATAATTACGAATTTCATTTATATGTGTGTGTGTGTATATATATACATATATAAAACACTTACTTGACTTTACGTTCTTCTGCTTTTCCTGGTCTAGTACGTTGATGACGATCACCCATTCGTGTGCCTGAAAGTTTTCCCACAAGGGACATAACTTCGCCGGTGGCCTCATCTCTACTTCTTCTTTCAATAAGGCGTACATCAGCTTGAAGAACTAAATTCGAATTCTGAAAACATCATAATACGTAACCTATACATTTATTTTTCACTGAAAAACTGCATACTTCTCTGTACTTAAAATTCGCAAAAAATAAAAATGGAGTAATATATTATCTTTCAGACGAAATAAGTTACATGAAATAATTAAACACATTACTTACAGCTTTATATTCGTACTGAAGCTGCCTTGCCGCAGCATCCGCCATGTTTTACAATAACTAGTGTTTATTTTGCTTTCTATCTTAGACCATACAAAAATACCTTAGACCATGTAATACATGCCGTACATAAAGACAGGATTGGTTTACATTAGAATATTAAAATTTTATTTTATTTTTGTTTATTTATTACATTTATAAATGATTACTTATAGTATCTGTAATCAAAAGGTATTTTAATTATTAAAAAAATAAACTGAACATTTAATTGTACTAATTTCCATTGCAATAAATTGAATATTTAATTAGTTCTTTAGTTTATTTACATTTTTCCAATCAAAAAATTACTTTATCATTTAAACCAGGAGCCACAGTTTGAAATTACGTAAAAGGAGGATCACGGCACGAGATTAGAGGACCATAGAGAGAAGTGAAAAATAAAGAATAGAGATGTGACCGAGAAAAGAAAACCGAAAAGAAAAAAGAAAACAGAGAAGTAACCATCAATAGCATTAGATGAGAAATACTTAAAGTATAAATTTTATTTAATTATTATATTTTGTATAAATTATAAAAACTATAATAAAACATATTCTACTTACAACCAAAATATTTAAATAGCTACCTTTCAACTAGTAGGACAGGGGGGCACGGTCGGAAAAATGTTAAGAAACGCCGATTTAAACTGCAAATAAAACTTAAGAAATAATATAACATTGCAGTATAGAAACAAAGATATAAATACAAAATATAATTGTTATGATGATAATCATGCAAATTAGTTTTAAGCATAAATTTGCAAACTAAGCTTAAGGTTGGCAATACGTATGTTTGAAAAAGAACGGTAGTTACCAATTACGGCCACTACATCTAATAACGTAAAATAGAGAATAAAATAATTATCAAGTCTTGTTTAAGAATAATTTGTTTTTATTTATAACAAACATAACGATAATTTTCATATATAATTAATTATCCTTATCAGAAGCTGCTGAAAAGTTTAGTTCGTACATGCAACACAAAAAGGAACAAATGAGATATTCTTTAATTAGCATATAACCCGTCAAAATTAACGGGCAAATAGAAAGAAAACACAGTAATTGTTCAGTTTAAGTTGTATTTTAAAACTTCTTGCTGCATCGATTTAGGTGATAGTTGTTGGACTGCACTGAGAGATATATGACAACCTCTACTTAAATTGTTAAGTTCTGCTTCATATAGTGCATCATTAATGAGCTTCTCCACATGAATGCGTTGCTCGTTCTGCAGTGTGCCAAGTTTAGCGGCCACGTTTTTACCAAAAATGTCAAATCTGTCATCTTTTTGTATAGAAGCTAGGCGTTCTCCTACTATTCCCAATACTTTATCAGAAGCAAATACAGCTTTCTTTTGCCTCTTGAATCGTGGAGTAATACGACCATGTTGATATGTAGACGTAGATCGAGTACCAGCACATCTGGATTCTGGTTGAGAATCGGCTGGGCTTGTAATAGTTATTTCTTCTGTTTGTGTTGATTCTGTTTCCTAAAAATAATAAAAACATGTTTTGAGTAAGATATTTTTTAACTACAATTTTTTTTCAGTCGCCATCTACAGAAGAAAACTAGAAAATAATCGCCAAAAGATTTGAAAAACCATGGAATTTCCCTAATTGTCTTGGAGCGATTGCTGGAAAGCATGTCACAATAGCTCTCCCGTCGGGAGACAGATCATTGTTTTATAATAGTAAAGGGTTTTAGTCAGGTCCTTTTTGCCATTTTCAACTTAAATTATATATATTACAATTATGATACAAATGGTATAGTACCGGATGGAGGTGTTTGAAAATTCGAATTTATGCCATAAACAAAAATGAATTATTACAACTACCTCTCCTGTCTAATGTTATTGACACACTACTTCCTTACGTCTTTATCGGCGATGAAGTCTTCCATATGACTAAAACTCTTTTAAAGTTTTTTCTTCAGAAACAACTAACAAAAGAAAAGAATTTTTAACTACAGACTAATAATTTTGGGATTCTGGTTGCTAGATTTGGTACATTGCAGAAAAGAATCAACTTGGACCTTGATCAAATAAAGACAATAGTATTAACTTATGTATTGAATAATTTCTTAAAATCATCTCCACAAACATACACTCCACCTGACTACCTGGATAAAGAGGATCATTAAACTGCCGATACGGTTTTAAGGCTTCGAAGTTACTCACTTAACCTTCAGAGGTCAAGACAAGAAAATCAAGAAAACATCGCTATACAGACCCATGAAATTTATAAAAAATATCTTTATGTTCGTTAATTTATAAAGACCAATGTCAACATTTATGAATTTCAAAAAATTAGTACACTATTAAATTTTAAAATAATTATTAGTTGCGATCTAAAATGTACATATATCATGTAATTTTGTACTGAATTATTAAATTAATTTATACAATCAGTATTTTCATTCAAAATAATAACAGAAACATTGCAGATGGTGGCTACAATCTGAATGATTATAATAGATTTTTTTATAATTTTACAAAATAAATTATAATATTAAAGTTGTGAATACTTACATTTACTGGCAGATCGATCTCGTCTGCAATGGTAGGAGCAAGCGTTTCAATCGTGCTGGTTGATGTGAACACTGCAGACGGTGGCTAAAATTTAAATAGCACTTATTATACAAATGTTTATCGCTACCCAAAAACAAATTAGGTACTTTCGGATCATTGTATCTCACATAGAATGATTTTGAAAAATTTTTATTTTTCAAAACCATATCTAATAAACCACTTCATTTATTTTTAACAGATGTAGATTATGTTAACAAATAAAAAACATTTTATACGTGTCTCTTCAAGCACAAAGAGGGGACGGCTGATCTATTTAAGCGGCTTTGTAGGGAATTGGTAAAGTCGCTTGTTTCAAAATGATGGCTACATAATCTCATCATTTTTGATGCAACATCAGCATGTTCTTTACCAATTCCCATTGCTTGAAGCCATAGTCGTGCTCTACAATACAAATATAATTAACTATTACACAAAAATAACTATCAACAATGAAAGTTAATAGAATTAAAATTTAACTCACCTGCTTTTCGTCCTCAGCCAATAAAATATCCCTCGGGACACCACAAATGTAACATGTACGCCGAACAAAATTCATTCTCACTACTAACATGACAACAATGATAATAAACAACATTAAACAGATGAAATTTTAGCATCATTTTGCAAACAATGCAATTTTTGTTCGACCAATCAGAGGCATTTGTATTTGTTCATGTTCTCTGCCAATAGTAAAACGATACAACAAATGACTTACAAATCGAACAACTAACGACATCTATTTAAGTCCACAAAACTAAATAGCATGCTCATATTTTCCTGTTACTTTGACCGGTCTGCACTAGTATTTTTATATTGTTTATGTGATGTCATATATCGGAACACAATCGTCCAGTAGTAATCTGAATATGATATCTGCAGTATTTAAAATATGTGTTCGAAAGAGCAAACTAAAGTCTAATAAAATTCCGTGACGTCAATTTGATATAAATTAAATACTAAAGGTACTATAACTAGAATGAATCATTTACTACAACCAAATATATGTTTAAAATTTAAAAAGATTCTCACATAAGTTATATTTACATTAGTTTTCAAAAATTTTCGTATTCGTTTCAATCTATGATTTTGTCAACAATTACACACACACGATGCAATGGACAACGATTGGTAAAAGTGCGCCGAAGAAGAAGACTGTTTTGTCAGTTAGGTAAGTGATGGCTACTCTTTTTTGGGATTCCTAAGGAATCATCCTGATCGACTACTTAACGAAGGGAAAAACGATAACAGGAGCCCATTATGTAACATTATTGGACCGTTTAAAAGAAGAGCTGAAACAAAAACGGCCAAGTGGGCGCACAAAAAAGTGCTCTTTCACCAGGACAACGCGCCGTTCCACAAATCAACCGTCGCAATGGCAAAATTGCACGAATTAGACTTCGAATTGATTCCTCATCCACCCTATTCTCCGGACTTGGCCCCATGCGACTTCTTTCTCTACCCAAATTTGAATATTTGGCTCGGTGAGAAGAAATTCTCGTCGAATGTGGATATCACCGCCGACAATGCGTGTTTTGCAAACTCGCTGGATCAAGTGTATAACCCTCAATGGAAATTATATTGAGAAATAAAATCGATTTTTTCCGAAAAAAACTGTGTTTAATTTGCTTTTTTACTGTACTTACAAACATATATTAACTAAAAGTATGAATAAATTCGTTTACATTTTCTCTTGCTGCACAGACTTACATGATAGTGTATTAGTCTATTACTTAACTTTACTGATTTTTGAAATCATAGGTAAAGACTGAAATATTTTCTATAAGCACACAGTTTTAAAACAAACTATGAAAACATATACAAATTTTAATGGCATATCATTGTCCAATGTACATTTCACCCGGCTAGTAGTAAATTGGTTGAATTTGTACTTTTACATTTATAGCGTATATATGTATCTCCCTCCTCCGCCAGCATGAAGCTCCATAAATAAATTATTATCATTGATTAGTCACATATGGGTGTTACTTTATCTATGGGGTATATTTACATTTATCTATGGGTCACATTCAAATAGAATGTGGTTTGAATAAATGATAGAAGTTGTAGAATTTTACTCTGTGAAATTTATTTAAACGTGAAGTACTGTCTTCAATTGCTTTATTGATCGGAAATGTAGTTGTGTCTTATATACAGTAAAACAATTATTGGTATGACGCATTTGTGAACAAAAATTCGTATGAAGAGTAGTGTATACAATTTTTTAATTATATTAAAATATATTCATAAAACATTGCCAATTGTCAGTCAATAAAATGTTGGGAAGTCTAATCATATATCTATCATTTTTTGTTTGTTTTATTCCACTTATAGTA
The DNA here is from genome assembly GCA_034766995.1 of Acanthacorydalis orientalis. Taxonomy (NCBI): domain Eukaryota; kingdom Metazoa; phylum Arthropoda; class Insecta; order Megaloptera; family Corydalidae; genus Acanthacorydalis; species Acanthacorydalis orientalis. The sequence goes on along the minus strand of CM068323.1, from coordinate 4,451,307 downwards.
ACACAAAAATGTAAGTACTATAATCGAGGAAAAAATTTCACAAAACTCAAAAAATATGTTTCAATATATTTCAGATACATTTTGTGTAAACACCAATGGAATAAAGGATTTATGTGATCAGTTAAAATCAGAAAAAATCGTAACATGCGTTCATACCGACGATAGGTAAGCGTATATTATTGTACGATACAAAGTATGGTTAAAAGCGAAATTTGTTTTATATTTTAGTGTTAATAAAGCTCTTAAATTGAGTACACAAGAGTGTCAGTTTGCTTACTTGACAGCCGAGGAATTGTTACTAGTCGATGATTATTTAAAAGGAAAAGTAGTAGTTTTAAGCGAGATACGACATGTAGAACGGAAAAACGGTAAAAATAATCGAAAAGAAGAAGATAAGCTCTTTATAAATATGTCTTAATTTTATTACAGATGAATTTGATTTCGAAACTGTAGTTGTTAAAAGAAAAAGTTCTACCAGTACTTCTGCTAATTATCAAGGATACAAAATGTGCCATCCCGGTTTTAAATCTGATAAATGGACTCGTAGACAGTTGACAGAATTTGATAGACAGTTGATATCTAAATATATTAAACCAAAGCATATGTTTAATGGAACTTTATCGATGACCGAACATTTCTTTGCATCGCTCAGTTCTTATTTAGGGCCTTCGTGTTATCCCGGACAATGGCTGGAAAATAGCGTACATGACTCTGATCTAAGTATATAACGATATTGAGTATTTATTTTTAAACTTTGTGCTCGACTGAAAAAATGAAATTGTTAATAATTTAGAAACATCAAATATCTGTGATAATATATCAATTACAAACCGTAATTATATATATAAACAGCAGTAATAAAATATAAAATCACAATAAAATAAATTCTAAATAGAAAGTCAATTTGTCAATTTCTAATACATTTTTAAAAATTCTTGTTTTCTTTTATTACATTTATAAAGTGCCAATTAGTTTAATGACCATCAGTGCTCTTTTTTTTTTAACTAAATATTACTCTCATTTTCGTTTCAAATTCTTTATTCTTATTAAATCAGTAACCTCTGTTTGTTTTCGTATCCATACATTAAATTATATTTGCGTATTCTTAACCTATATTTCATTACTCTAGCTGAAGATAAGTAAAGTATCGATTGCAATAACTAAATACTTTTGTATAACTGAGTTTTTAATTTAAAAAGAGAATGATTTAATCAAAATGAATTATATTCAATTTTTAATATCGTACTAACTTTATAATGAATAAAACATCCTCGATTAATCTGTATAAATATATTGATAACACATTCAGTTTTTATTGTACAGGAATCCACATTAATTTATCATTTGTGTTGTTCACATGGATATTATTTTTTTATTAGTTTTGTTTCATTTTTCAATTTTTTTTTCAAATTAACCTCAAATATTTCTGAAAATAACATTAGATGAAGTATTCTCAGACGTGTACGTTTGAATATATAAATGTTTGATAATGTAAGTAAATGTGTAAAATATTTTCAGAAAATAAATATAAAAATTTGATGGAATTGTGTCCAGAAGCACAAAACGAAACTTATAACAATTTGGATTGTTTAACCGAAAAAAAAGGTGATGTCGCGTATTTTGATTTACGTCTTACCAAGAAATACTTCAATTCGAATAGCGCAACAGTAAATATTACTGATTATGAATTAGTGTGTCCTGATGAAACTCTTCAGAATATTAATACGGATCGAAAATGTTCATGGGTTAGTCAACCATGGCCTGCAATTGTTGGTATTACGTGAGTAAATGGCTACTTTATATATAAAATTTTGTATCTATATAAGTAAAATTATAAAGAAAACAGATTTTTTTATAAATAAAAGTAATTTAAAACATTACCGTTTATAGAGATAAACAATACCATATTCAAGACGATCTACGTACATGGCAGAGAGATCCAAATAAATGGAAGTTAAATCCTTTACGAAAAGCTTTAAATATTACTGATGAAAATTACATATTTTCGTATAATACTCCGAAAGAAATTGCACAATATGTTGCACTCGGTAAATGTTAACAAAATGAAACACGATGATTTGTGCGATGCTGTATGAATATTTCTGAATAATTAATGAAAATTATTCTTTTCAGCTGAAATAGCACCGCCATTAAACTATTCTGTTAACATGCTGATAAAATGGTGCGTATCACAGAAGTATGAACATGAAAAGTGTGATTGGTTAAGTCGAGCAAGTGATAGAATTGGTATAATACCAAGAATTCAGTGTATTAAGAAAAAGGATTTATTTGATTGTGTTCACAGTGTCCGTGAAAGAAAATCTGACTTGATTAGTATTGAATCAAATTTTGGATATATTGCAGAACAGTAAGTTGAATTTAGTTCTGGAACTCGACCTATTTTTTTAAAATTCACTTGAACAGTTTATGTAAAAGTCAGTTGTATTTATTATAGTGAAGTAAAAATAGAATAGTACTTTAAAGTGTTTACTAATTGAATTGTATATAATTTATGTTTCATAGCATTAATGAACTAGAAGCAATTAGTTTTGAAAAATCTAAAGAAAAAAGTACAGTTCTATTAATGAGAAATAAAAATTCAAAAATAGATTCATTAAATAAATTGAATGAAGCGAATATTTGTTTCCCAGAATATAATGGACTTGGTATGATATTCTTATTGAATTATGTATTATATAACGTGTATATATATATATATATTTGTGTAAGTTTATTAATTTTCTTTAATTGTTATAATTTATGTATCAGCATGGATATCTTTACAAAGTGAAATTAATATTGTCGATGAAACAACTAGTCCTATGTATAAAGAGGTGTGTGCACCAGGAGCAGATTCTGAATCACGAGGAGGAAGCGATACTACTGAATTGTGCAAACTATGTTCAAGTAAATAAAAAATAAACAGAATTTGTTTCATATATATATATATTTTATATATTTATATATTTGAATATTCAAATACTGTTGTAGATAATCAATGCAGTATTTTGAATAATCCTTATTATGGAGATAATGGTGCTTTAACATGTCTTTTGAAGGCCGATTTTGCTGTTATAATAAAAGAAAATGTGAATAGTAAGTTTATATTTTTTTTCACATATTATACATACACACACATGTAGATTTATATTAAAGCAGAGTCGTGTGGTGGTATTTTAGTTCTTGGAGCAGACATTCTTAAAAACCGCCTTCATACTGAGGTGACTAATTACGTTAATTAAAAAAAAACCTAATGATTCATTTTGTATATTTATTTAATGGCTTCAACATTTTTAACACAAAGGGGATACAGTTTCAATAATACTATATAAAATAGTTACATTAGTACAGAATAATTAATAAACAAAATAATTATGTATATTATTTGAAATTTACATGTCTAGATTTCATTTCTACGAAATCCTGAATCAAATCGTCATAATTTAAAATTTCACATTAGTCGCTTTTAATGGACATCAGCCAGCCAAACCAGCTAATTTTTCTTGTCCCATTGCTGAAATTATGTAATTTTTTATGACTTAATTTGAAGAAACTGCTTTGTCGAGAAGCAACTGATATAGGTAAAGTTAGCATTATTCGTAGGCAAATGAACAAATTCGGAAATATTGTAGTTATATTGTTTGTCCACAAATAGTTAAGTATTTCTAGTGGTTCCGTTTGAGAGGGCGATAATACAGCTAAATTTATAATTTCTTCACAAAGTTCAAGACCATCAATACCTCTATTATCGTTATTAGCCAATAATAAATCTAAGTTCAAATGATTTTTTAGTATTTGTGATTTATTTCATGTTTCAGTTTATGAATGTTGTATGTACAATATTTTAAATGTATCAACATGTAATTTCATCTGTTCAAATCTTTGGCTAGTTTAATTATTTGCAGTATCTAGAATAGAAATAAAAAAATAATTTTATAAATACGTTGTGGGTCTATAATAGGTTGGTAATTAGTCTCGTAATCAAAACTGTTTTTCTTTTTACGAATTCGAGTCGTAGAAATGTCTGGAAATCTACTTTCAGTTTCAAGGATTTCAGCTATCTTTTTTGCTTCATCAACGGTTTTCACAAAAGTTTCATCCTAACCGTATTTATTTAAAAAAGTCAACACTTCTTTTAAAGCACTATAACAACTTAATAAGTTTAATTTAGGAGATTGCGTAATTTTCAATACAGTATTTATTTTTGATAAAATGTCGTACCATACAATCAAGCTGTGAACAAATTTGAAACAAGATATCTTTTCTGTTAATGATTGTGCTTAGCATTTTATTTGATTGCCATGGTTTTCATTTAAATGAATGTTGATCTAAGCATCATAAATGTGATTATGATGCACATCTTCAACAATGATTTAAAAAATGCATAAATTTACTGAACAATATGAAAAAAGTTGACTACTATCGAAGCAGATGCTGCATCGTTAACAATTAAATTGAGGGAGTGACATGCACAAGGAACAAAGACTGCGTTTGGATTTAGTTTTAAAATTCTGCTTTGAAACCGATTTTTACCTTTCATATTTGCTCCATTATCATACACCTGGCCCCTCATATCTTCAACTGGAATTAGGTTGCCGCTCAACACTTCAAGAATTGTATCAGCTAGGCCTTTGCTGGTAGTATTTATCATGGAGATGAACTCCACTATTGCCTTATATAATATAAATCTTATAATAAGCGACATTTGCTTAACATGACTTTGACCTGGGATGCAATCTACTATTATTGAATTATATATTAATGAGAAATTTATTATGTTTCGGTATATAAAAATATCAAATACAGTTATTTACTACAATGTTGAACATCCATATTAATTTAACATGACCAACATATGATATACATCTGAAGATGAAACGTAATTGTTGGTCGTCTTCTAGCAGCGGTGACAGCACTATATATTATTTAAGCTTTATTATTCATTATAAATAAACAAAATCGATGCAAATTATAAAACAGCTGCGAAATATCTAACAGAGATCTTAATACCTGAGACACCTGGAATGATTGCTTCATTGCTGTATGCCACTGCACGGCCCTGTATTAAAGTTTCTACCATTAGATTGTTTTATAAATTCTAATAGAAATATTTTTAAAATAACAATCATTATATGTATTTACACTGTTTACTTATTTTCTTCTGTATTATTTTTAGTTACAGTGGATAGTAATTTTGAAATCATGTGCAAAAATAATTCAATAGTGCATAAAACAGATCTGAATGTCGATGAGAATTGCGCTTTATTAGTGACTTACAAGAAACATTTTGTAACTAGAAAGAATGAAGTGAAAAATGTTGATATCGAGCAGTATTTACTCAGTGCCCAAAAATATTTTGGTAAAAATTCTGTGCCATTCAATACAATTAATCTGACAGGAGGCTTTCAAGGACATAAAAATGTTCTGTTTGAGGTATATGTTTTATTGTATTATAATTATTTCTTAATTATTTATGTGTATAAAAGAAACAATATTTTGAAAATTTATTACTATGTAAAATTCGAAAATTTTGTGAACTATTGACGAGTTGAGGTTGATGAGTTTAACGTGATTATTACAATTCCTAAGTTTTTCGTATATAAAATTTTTCTCTTTTGTTGTCATTCTTAACCGGTTATGGGCCACAGTGGTCTATACTAAACTTTGCCTAAAGTCCAGGCGAAATGAAAATTCATATGAATATATATATATACACACACACACAATGTATATACACATACACACACACAATATTTTTCATAATTTCAATAATTTAACAATATTTTGAATATACATAGTACCATCTTTTGATAAATTTTGATTTTTTTCACACAATGAAATACACATTAACGCATGAGCAGACTGTAATGGGTTAATAGAAGGTCAAGATAGTAAAATAGGAAATAATAGGAGAAATCAACTTGCGTTGAAAGATAAATTGTTCAGATGTATATATCTGTACATTCTTTTTTTACTGTCTGTATTTTTACATCATATACTTGTGTTTTATTTTTAGGATTCAACAGACGATATTCTATTTCCTGAAAAATTTGATGAATATGTAAACAATTATATTGAATTGTTTAAACATGATACACCAGGAAATAAGGGACTTGGAGGCCTTTCTTATGGTTATTATATATTAATTATAGTGGCAGTATTTCTTATAATTGGCATTTTAATATTTGTGGTTTATTTTGTTACCATTAAGAAGGGTTATAAACGAGCAGGAAGTTTTGCCCCATAAGAAAAATTTGATGTTTTTTCAATCTATAAGTAATGATCTCCAAATTTCTTATATAATAATGCACTGATTTTAGTCAAGTGTGTAAAGAGTACAAGTATAAAATCAATAAGTTTTGTTGCACTTACAATTTTATACAAATTCGTATATTTGTGTGTAAGAGTTTTTTAATCTTACAGCTTTTTATAGCGTTCTTAAATATAATAATCGAAAAAAATTCAAGTATAAAATTGTATTCCGTTTGACATATCCACAATTCATTAAATATTTTTATAAATCACTTATGTACACGTGACACGTAAATGTTTTGTAATTATAAAATGCGCGTGTGATAGTTATAGAAATGTTTGTTAAAATTTCAAGACTATATTTTTTTAAAAAAGTCAACCATTATGATAATTGTACAATATCTGTTTAAAATTGATTGATGGATAAAAATGGAACAGTGTCTTCTAGAATTAAGAAAGTGACTCGAATGAAAGCATTTGTTTGATTTTGTTAATTGCAAAATTATTAAGAATTATCGAATTATATGTTTTCTTATTTAAAATTTGTAATGAATGGATTCTGTACTTGATTTGATAAATAACTATTTGTTCGGTGGCGTGTTATAGTTTCATGGGGCTCAAGAAAATTTGAATTAGGGGGCCCCATGTACAGTGTTGTACCACTGTAATGATTTTATAAAAGATTGGTTTGGGGTTCCTCTGTTGGTGGGTCCCCCAGGGAAGTGCCTTTTTTGACCATAGGGTAACACACCACTGTATTTTACTGTTTCTTTTTTTTGTTTAAAGTGGTACTGTTAAAGGTGTTCTAAAATTATTATTATTATTGAACTATATTATGAGATAAAGTATTTATGAAGCATGATTTATGTATGTGTTTATATATATATATATATATATATATATATATATATATATATATATATATATATATATATGTATGTATGTATGTATGTATATATGTATGTATATATGTATGTATATATGTATATATGTATATATGTATATATGTATATATGTATATATGTATATATGTATATATGTATGTATATATGTATGTAGATAGGTAGACTGATAACTCAGGGAACAATAAGAGTAGGTCATTAAATTTCAAGTTTTGGAAAATGTCAAAATATATGTTTTTATGTGCCATTTATTAAGAAGTTTATTAACTAATGATTGTCATTTTGACATCTACAAAGTTATTTATACTTCACAGCTTTTAAAGAAAAAAGATAATTTTATCAGAAACTAACTTATGCAGATTGACCTTTAAATTATATATATATATATATATATATATATATATATATATATATATATATATATATATATATATATATATATATATATATATATATATATAGAGAGAGAGAGAGAGAGAGAGAGAGAGACACACACACATACATGCATACACTAAGACCTCGATTTGCTTTGTTAATTGGTACCAAAGAACGCCGACGCAAATCGAAATGATGCAAATCAAAATAATCTGTTGCACACACAGTATTTCTATAGGACTTCTTTTAATTCATTTCATCTAAATAAATAAAAGATATGAAAACTAAAAATTAAGCCAAATTCAATTGCATAACGATTAAAATTTAAAAAAATAATCTTTAATTTATTGTAATAAATGAAATTAGTCGAACAAAAGTATTATGTAATTCATTTATATGTTAAATGTATATGATAAATATTTTTATTTTGAACTGGGAGATGAATTGGTGCCTATTGCTGTTGACTGGGCTTGGTTAATTAAAAATTTATCTAAAGTATGTTGAATTCTCGTGGCCCTTTTTTAACTCTATAAGTTTGTTTGTAGCAATTAATGGCATCATCCACAGTTGTTACCATTCTTGTACTTTGTTATTCATCAGGATCATCAGTTAAAAAATGTCTATTGCATCTGAAATTAATTGCATTGCTTTCGAAATGCGACTGATTATCTTTCTTCTGGTATTACATTAGCTGTATTAGTCTCATCCATCACACGTTTTAAATCCATACTAACCGACTCTTCGTTATTGAGTTATTTGTTTCGGGATTCAATTACTTCGTTGATATTTTCCTCTTCCATATCTTTAAAATTTGCGTCTTTGGCCGCTTCGGCAAGTTCTCTATGAACACTGGGCACTGCATGTACATCTGCATCTTTATATACGCATTCAGGCCGTATTTGCGCCAAACTCCGTTCATGCATGAAGGTTTTACTTCTTTCCACAGTTGGCCAATATTTTTGATGGCTATCATGATATTGGATATATATATATTTATATTTATATATATATATATATATATATATATATATATATTTATATATATATATATATATCTTTTCTCTCTACATCTGGTGAGCAACTAACTTAACTGTATAACTTTTTTTACATTTGTATATTTTATGTACGACTATTATTCAGATCATAACAACTTTGATGAAATGATCAATCTTGCATAATAAAGATGAAAATACAAATTAAATGGGGAATTGACAAAAAATGTAAAAAGTAAATGAATTACCTAAAAAATTAAAAAATTCACATATCAATGCAACTTACAATGCAAATCGAGATCTTGGTGTATATATATATGTATGTATATATGTGTGTGTGTATATATATATATATATACACACATACATACAAACATTACATATGTATGTATGTATATGTAGTCAAACTCAGTTATAGGAGCATGAATAATGAATTCACAGACGTAATGAGTAAGTGTACACAAGGATTTTGGTTTATATTTATTTCCATATAAATTAATTCCAAATAATTAATTTTGTAACCAGCGTGTTTCGCTGATACAGTTAAGCAAATTGAGTCCTTTCAGAGTTCTTTATCATTAGTTTAATTGATGGTAAAAGCCGTTTTGTAGAACAGGAAGAAGACAATTGTCTCGTGTATCTCTAAAATAATACCTATTATTATTTTAATTAAATGCTTGTGCTGTATTAAATAGTCATGAATAATTTTATATTGTTTCTAAGTTTTGTACATGTTTTATATGAACTTTACATTTATTTGATATTTCATACATATATTACATTGTAACAATTTCCTATAATATTGTATAGAGAAAGGAAACATCTATGCGTAATTTACCTGTCTCGGTATAAGAGAAATGTTTATAACGAGGAAATGTATTTGACCTCGCAGTGCTCGCTGTAACCGAATTTGACTATACATATTTATGTAAAATATCCAATATGCATTTATATTTAAAAGTACAAATTTTATTTTAATTCTAATGGTTGTTAAATAGCACGATTATTGGAGATCATTATGTACTATAACACAAATATCAGACGTGTTTGTTTCTGATTTACATAAATATATTGTACTATTGTCAAAAATGCTTTAAGTGTTGTCCTATGCAAAGTTATTAAAGAAAATATATATTTTTAAGATTATCTATTATACTTCTTCGAGATAACCAAATATATTTTGGAAATATTGTTATTTTTGAATTCATTTTTATGATAAAAAAGAAATATATATATATTTATATATAATAATTTTTAATTAATATATTTATATCATTTACTGAATGATTATTATACATTTTAAGAAAAAAATATTAATGAACGTACGCAATATAAAATATCTATTTTTGTATATATATATATATTTTAATAATTGTTTGTGTGTAAAGTAATTATTTTATTATATTATAAATTACATATTCATGTATGATATCATCAATTAATTGAACTTAGGTTTATAAAATTCGAAATAGAAAATGTTTTGTAAAATGTCGTTAACATAATTATTTATTTTAAAAGGAAACTAATGTGAAAATATTTATCTAAAAATGAAGTTAAAATAATTTTTGTTCATAATCATTTAAAGGTACATTATAAAAATGAATCTAAAGAAATATCTCACATATTATACGTATGCTTTTATAGCGGAGTAAATGTTGTTAAAACTTTTGTCGAATTTAATTTGATTGAATCTTTATTTTGGGTCAATTTTCAAATCTATTGTATTCTCATCTATCGTTAACTCTAACTTTATATATCTCAGAGCAGTGGTGTCAGACTCAAATATGAACACGGGCCACCAAATTCAGTTTAAGAGGATATGCGGGCAGGCAAAAAAAGTCACCCAAAAAAAATTTAGTGAGCGAAAAAGGTCTATATATTCGAAAATAACACATTTTGATTTTACATTTATTTCTTTAATGAATTTATAAAAATAAAGAAAATACATTAATTTTAGGTTTTATTATCAAATATTACAACAAAGTTTTAAATTAGAGAAATCGAAAAGAAAAATAATATTTTTTACTAGAAACTTGGCATCTGTTGGCAGAAACCATTTTATCAATGTCGGGTGTAATTTTTTGTAATATTAATATTTTTACTATAGATGTTAAATGTTGATTTGTCAATCTTGATCTGTGTGAAGTCTTATTAGACTTTAAAATGGAAAATAATTGTTAACATAGACATGTAATACCAAACATTGCCAAGATTCTTGCTGCAAACATACACATTTCAATGAAATGGTCTGGCAAGCACAAATAAAAATCCGGAATACAAACTTCATTATACTTTTCCTTTAGCATCGTTGTTGCACTGACTTTCAGTCAATTCCATTTGAATGTTACTTTTTGCTTCTTTGGTGTTAAAAGAAAACAGAGCACTAAATAGTAAAAAATCGTTCAAATCAGTTTCGAAATTCAAAAAATAATTCTTAAGTATTTGAAGCATATTTGCTAAAATCACAACGATAATATAATTCTTGATAATTTTAGTAGGAAAATGACCTAAATCGGAATTGACCATAAAACAGCATTCCTTACAATATACTTCTATAATTTGCAGTTTTAAAAAAAAATATTTTATATTCTTTTGAATTCCATTTTATTATTTTAATAAAATCGACTTCAAGCTTTGGGCCGGGGGCTACAGTTTAGAGTCTTGCTGGTCGCGTGTTTGACACCACTGTCTTAGAGGAATATATCGACCAGTCTCGATATTATTAGTAACTGATTTAATCGATTAAAAATATCTCAAATCGGTTTATATTCCTTATCGTAAAATCATTTTCTCGATCATGTACGAGTACACGTTTTTATGTATATGCGTTTTTGTATTAACGATACATTAAAAAAATTTTTGATAAAAAATAGTTTTAGTTGTAAAACGAGATGAAATAATTTTAAAAAGTTAATTTAATATAAATAAGCATGGCTTAGACTGATTTATTATTATTATTTATATTATTATTGTTATTTAACTCTCCCGTTCCAATGCAGTAAACTCAGTCGACAGCGTGTTTTGTATTTGCAAATATCTGTCGTGACATTTTTAATTATATTTCTTTATTTTCGTGTCATACACGTTATATTGATACTAATCACTAGTGTAAGGATTGACCTTGATGTTTAACTAATTAAAAATCCTATTCCTTCATAAATAGTAATTTTCATGGAAAATATTAGCGGTAAACTGTTCACTGCACTGGTACGGAGAGTTTTAAAAAGGCACCGGGCCAGAAGCGTTAATATATCTTTGAAAATAGTGTTCCTTTATGTAATTTACATTTTTTAGACACTATTACTTAATAATATAAAGAAATCAGTATGAAACAAGTACCAAATCATTTTATGTATTGTAACATTGGCCAAATGTTTGTAAATGACTGAATAGAAATTTCAATTAAATATTAAAAAAGTTAATATGAATTAGAAAATGTATTAATCAATTAGCTTCTTATAATATTTATTAACTCGAAATTTTATGTATAGGAAAAATTTATTTAACTATTTACTAAATTAAAATACTATTTTCTTTCATATTTTTATTTCGAATATTGTTTTATTTATACATAACAACTCGAGTTGTGTTAGTTTTTTATCCATTTATTATTGTCGATTCCTTTTTTATACACGTGTTTTGTTATATCAATATTAAAAATATGATTCTAGGTGAATATGTTTTAATATTAGTAAACGGAATTGGAAAATTACTTAAAATTTAAATTACTGTTAAACACATGTATTGTTTTTTTGTTTTTTGCACGAAATTTATAAAAGTACCAAAACACAGTGCTAATATTTATAATAATGCTATGTGCAATGACTACAAAGCCTTATATATTAATAATTTAAGAAATTAATCGAGTGCTTTATTTATTGAATATCTACGTTAATATTTTAAATATTTATATTTATGTATGTATATTATTTTAAGATTGCAATAAAATATTTTTGCCATTATTTGGAACAACTATTTTTCCTCAGTAATGTATGTTTATGAAATATATTTTTTTTTACTCAATGCATTGTAATATACAGTGGCCAGAAAAAGTATTCAAACAGTTGGCAATTTTAAACAAAACGCTGATTTTGTCTTCAAATTAAAGGCGTTGTTCTAGAATTTTCACTGTTTTGTTTCACTTAAACCTATTATGTTTCACTTATAATTGTAAATTTAATTTTTATTGTCACACTTTTCCAGGAAACTAAATAGTACGTATCATAAAAGTATTCAAACAAATGATGAATAACAATCAAAATGTAATGTAATTTTTAAATTATTATTTTGTAGGGTTTCCATTAGCAATAATTACAGCCGAAAGTCGTTTTGGCATAGATTTAGCTAAATTCGTGTTTGTCCACATGTTATTTTGCTGCATTCTTTAAAAAGTATCATTTTTAGTTTATTAGAAATGTCATATTTTATGACACGCTCTTCCGTAAGGGCCCAAAGATTTTCTGTTAGGTTCATGTCTGGTGATTGAGGAGGAGTTTTCAGTACATGTGGGCAATTATCAATGATCCACAGACACATTGTAGGCGGTGTATTTCGGATCGTTATCTTGGAAATAAAAACTCCGATCTATTTCTATGCTTATTGGACTTTCTTTCAAATTATTTTTTAATATGTTTAGATACATTATCAAGTCCATTATCCCATCAATTATTACTAAGTTGCATAAATTTTTGGCCGGCATGCAGCCCCATAACATTAATCCTCCGCCACTCTTTCAAACAATACTGTTTAAATGCATTTTTGTTCATTCGTATGTTAAAGTCTCCAAAATAAAACCGTATATGCGAAATTGATCTAATATTATACACTAGGGCTGGACAAAAAGGTTTAGAAACTAGTGTTGAAGTACGAACATAACATAAAACATCACAAAAAAAATAAAACATTGAGAGAAATTGGGGAAATTGTGGGAAGAAGTCGTCATGCTGTTTATAGTATGATTAAGCGTTATAAGACAGAAAAAAAACTATAAAATCGAATTCGTATCGGTCGACCAAGGAAAACAACACTCAAACAAGAGTATGCGTGATCCAAAATCCCAGAATTAGGGCTCTAAAGCTAGCTGCAGTTACCAATAGAACTAGTAACAGTTGTGTAAGTGCCGATACAATAAGAAGAACGATTCATCTAGCCGGATATCGAGCTCGAGTTGCCAGGAGAAAACCTGCATTAAATGAAGCAAACAGGAAAAGAACGTCTGGAGTTTGCAAAAGAGTACTTAGATGTGGTTCGAAAGGTTCGGGATAAAGTAATTTTCTCCGACGAGAGTAAGTTCAACATTTTTGTGTCGAATGGTCGTATTCTAGTATAGAGAAAACCTGAAAATGAACTCAGTCCTAAAAATCTTCAAATAACTGTTAAATTCGGTGGCGGAGGAGTAATATTGTCGGGCTGCATGTCGGCTAAAGGTCCAGGGAATTAGTAATAATTGATGAGGTAATGGACTTGATGATGTATTTAAACATATTAAAAAATAACTTGAAAGAAAGTGCAATAAATGTGGGAAGAGATCAGTTTTTATTTCGAACAAGATAACGATCCGAAGCACACTGTTTACAGTGTGCGCCAGTGGATCATTTATAATTACCCACATGTACTGTAAACTCCTCCTCAATTACTAGACATGAACCCAATGGAAAATATTTGGGTCTTTATGGAAGAGAGTATCGAAAAATATGACATTTGCAATAAAGAACAGCTTAAAAGGACACTTTTAGAAGAATGGATTAAAATAACGTCTGAACAAACACAAAATTCAATAACATCTATGCCAAAACGACTTCTAGCTGTAATTAGTGCAAA
>CM068323.1:4424466-4431966 GCA_034766995.1 Acanthacorydalis orientalis | reverse complement strand
TGACCTTCTAATGGGCTGTAGATCCTGAAATACTCTGAATTTCGTCATCAAATTTTAACAGTCTATTTTTAAGATACTATACTTTCGAAAAAAAAATCGATTTTTCGAAAATTCTAGACCACCGGGTCCCCTTAAAGTTCTTATATCCTGTTCTACTCCATCCATTCACCTTCTTTTCGGTTTGCATATGGGCCGCTTGTAAATAGGTTTCGTATTGAATATTTTGACTGGTAACATATTGCCATCCATTGTTGTGAAATGTTCTAGCTACCTAACTTGCTCAATTTTGATCGCTGATATAATATTATTTTTGAAAAGATTATTTAGTTCAAAATTCATGCGAATTCTTCATTCATTTCTACCAATTCTCACTGGTTTATATATTTTCGTGATGATTCTACGTACATCAAATTGATTTAGACACGGACAACATGGACGGCAAATTTTGATCGATGACATATGTTGAAAAGCTGGAAATTTTATTTTCGTCCATAATTTCGATGTACAGGTAGCTCAAATGTGAAACGAAAAATTAAATCTAAACATGTTTGTAGTTGAATTTTTGTCCTTGAAATTTATGTAACCGAACTTCATAATTTGCATTTTTTAAATAAATTAAATGAATGGAAAATTTCACAAATGTTTTTAGTGATCATTAAAATTTTTTCTGTCGAAAACTTCTCAAAATTACCAACAGTCACGGATTTCTCTCAATTCATTTGGACAAAAATTGTAAGGGAGAGGGGAAGGGGAGATGCGTCATTTAATTGGTGGCTCAAGGGCGGCACCTACTTTAAATCCGGCACTGAGTATAGACCGTGATAAAATGTAAAAATATCCTGATCGTTCTTATAATCGATGAGTTTGTCTGACTCATCAGTGCAGCCGAGGTCAAAGAAAACATTTACTTGTGTCTGGATGCTTTTTGTAATGGTTCCACGACCCAAATGTTTATAATATAAATTTTTTTAGAAACCTGGTAGGCTCGAGTCACTGTATATTATATAAATAAATAAAATTATGCATATTTTATAATAAATTCTACGTCTGAAATGTAACATTGAGTACATTTCTACTGAGAGGTGTTTTTTTTTTTTTTTTTTTAAGCAGTTTTTAGTTTTTCTGACAGTGGCTGGATCTTTGTACCCGTGTAGTTATTTGTCGTTCCTGGCGATTTGATCCCTTTCAATACAAGACTTAAAACTTGTCTTTCTTTAAAAACGTGTATTGCTGTCATATGTCATTATCTTGACTTTTGCTGCCTAGGAAAAATGTTCAAAAAACCTAGATGACCTCATTTGAGAGGTGTTCAGACGAATTTCTATTTATAACAAATACTTCACTTTCAGTTTTTATTATTGAAAATTTAACTATGAAAAAATGTAATACTAACGATTTTAAATAAAACAGGCTGTTTCAAAATTATAAAAATTGCTAGAATAATTTGAATTATATTTATCAGAAACTCTTACAAAAATTATGAATGCAATAATACAAGATAACATTTCAGGGGACCCGGTGGTCTAGCGGCCTAAAATTTAAGCTATTTTAAAAAATTTTTTTCTATATGAGGGTAATGAATAATGCTTTCAATTTTTTTTACACTTATTTTATTACTAATAAACTACACAAAAATGAAAATAAAGACAAAAAAAAATTTTTTTTAATTAGAAAAATGATGCTGAAGTCTCCCTCTCTAAAAAAATGGAATTGCGTGGTGAATGATGATTTATCTCTCCCTCTGATCTGAAATAAAACAACTGACGAATTTTTAATTAGTATAAGTATAGCTATCGCAGGAAGTAGAATAAAAAAAAAAATTTGACAAAATGGCGCGTAGTCAAAAGTACAAGTTTGAAAACGACCAGTATTTTTGAATGTTTTGTTAATAAAAAAAAATATAAATATTTTACGGAAACTATTAGTTTTACTTCCGAGCGAGAGCTAGAACTATTCAGAATAACATATTAAAATTTCAGACAAATCGGTCAAGTAGTTTTTCTTTCTGGCCCCCGCAAGACGAAAAAAAGTAGTTTCGAGATAAACGCGTTTCAAGTTTCAAGCAAGTATATTAAAAGTAGTATAGTAGCAAGTATCTAATGGGCTGTAGATCCTGAAATACTCTGAATTTCGTCATCAAATTTTAACAATATATTTTTAAGATACTATACTTTCGAAAAAAAAATCGATTTTTCGAAAATTCTAGACCACCGGGTCCCCTTAATGGCTTTGTTGTTGTTGTTTATCTTCAACTAATTTATTAATTCTCACTTTAATAGAATTATTTAATTCAATTCTCATTGTTGAACTTATGTTGCGTCGGTTTCTGAACTTATTTTTCGTAACAACCATTCGCTGAAAATTCACATTCAGCCAGATAAGTTGTTGCAAATTGAAATGTTAGGTTGGTGCGAAAATAATTGCGGCTCATACGTATCGACTGTAAAGACGTTTATGTCAGTTAAAAATTATATTTGTTAATCAAAATAAAGACCATTGGCGTGCACACACTTCTTATAACGGGAAACAAGTTTGTTTATTCCTACAAGACAGAATTATGGAGTCATGGAATTAAGGAATTCATCGTTAGTGCTTTGAGCTGATGTTCTTGATCTTTGAAAACCTTCTCTCGTAGGAAATTACTCAAATGTTTTTTTTTTGTTTAAAAAAAAAAAATGATAATCTGTCGGAGACAGGTCCGGAGAATAAGGTTGGTGAGGTAAGGTTTCATGATCCGGTTCATTTAATTTTTATGACAGTCATTTGCGAGACGTGCCGTTGAGCGTTGTTTCAAAGTCGTTTGTGAGACGTGTAGTCGAAGAAGAATCGATCCTCTTCGATTGACTAATGCTGGCCATAAACGATGCAACTTCTCATGCATTTTTTCAATTTCCTGACAAGATTTTTATGTTAATGAGAAATTTATTATATTTCGGTGCATAAAAATATCAAATACAGTTATCTACATGCAGTTAGTTACAGTTATCTACTACAGTGTTAAGGGGACCCGGTGGTCTATCGGCCTAAAATTTAAGCTATTTTAAAAAAAATTTTTCTATATGAGGGTAATGAATAATGCTTTCAAATTTTTTTACACTTATTTTATTACTAATAAACTACACAAAAATGAAAATAAAGACAAAAAAAAATTTTTTTTAAATTAGAAAAATGATGCTGAAGTCTCCCTCTCTAAAAAAATGGAATTGCGTGGTGAATGATGATTTATCTCTCCCTCTGATCTGAAACAAAACAATTGACGAATTTTTAATTAGTATAAGTATAGCTATCGCAGGAAGTAGAATAAAAAAAAAATTTGACAAAATGGCGCGTAGTCAA
Source organism: Acanthacorydalis orientalis (assembly GCA_034766995.1). Lineage (NCBI taxonomy): Eukaryota > Metazoa > Arthropoda > Insecta > Megaloptera > Corydalidae > Acanthacorydalis > Acanthacorydalis orientalis. The sequence goes on along the minus strand of CM068323.1, from coordinate 4,428,630 downwards.
AAGTACAAGTTTGAAAACGACCAGTATGTTTGAATGTTTTGTTAATAAAAAAAATATAAATATTTTAAGGAAACTATTAGTTTACTTCCGAGGGAGAGCTAGAACTATTCAGAATAACATATTAAAATTTCAGACAAATCGGTCAAGTAGTTTTTTTTTCTGGCCCCCGCAAGACGAAAAAAAGTAGTTTCGAGATAAACGCGTTTAAAGTTTCAACTGCTCCACTTATTCTTCTATCTACCTGACCTTCTAATGGGCTGTAGATCCTGAAATACTCTGAATTTCGTCATCAAATTTTAACAGTATATTTTTAAGATACTATACTTTCGAAAAAAAAATCGATTTTTCGAAAATTCTAGACCACCGGGTCCCCTTAAATATAATTTCACATATTACAGTCAGAAGTGTAATTAATCGATTTAAAGGCAAGAAAAAGCTAGAAAACCGAACAACAAGTGGACGTCGGAGGAAACTTTCGAATAAATAAGAACGATCTGTCATAAAAAGAATTAAAAAAGATCCTAATTTAACATTACTAAAATGTGAGATACATCTGAAGATGAAATTTATGATTGTAAATTAGGCACAAGGCGCCTTCTAGCAGTAGCGATAGCACTATACACTATTTAAGCTTTATTATTCGTTATAAATAAACAAAAACCATGCAAATAGATAGATACAGTAGAGAATCCGCTTTTCATTTTATGCGACAATGCGATCAAGAAAGGGATCATTTCTGTCATGCAAAAGGAGCGCAGAGCACACTTCGTATCGTCGAATTGCTTGATGTTTGTTTAGTTCATGTGGCACCCATTTATCCAGCTTTTTTGTTTTCCCAATTAGCCTCAAATGTCGAACAACTGTTGGCTGATCAACATTGAGTTCTTCTGCCACCTCTCGAGTTGTTTTACGTGGGTCCGCTTCAGTAATGGTCCTTAAATCATTATTGTCTATAGCTGAAGGACGTCGACGGCCCTCATCATCGTTAAGGCTTTCGTTTCCATTATGAAATTTTTAAAACTAGTGTTGAGCTGTATGTTCACTAATTGACTGTTCGCCAGAAACAAATTTAACATTTCAAGCAGTTTCTGTTGCTTTACGCCACAATTTAACCTCATACAATAAAATCGCGCGAATTTACTTCTTTTCCATGACTAATTTAAGAGATCACATCCTAACAATACCAAAAAATTAAAACAATAGACATAAGCTGAAATCAGTAGTGCCAATTTCATAGTTCACAATGATGTATCACATGACTATAACGAAAGATAACGGTGACTAGAAAAATCGGCGCCAAACTTAAGGGGACCCGGTGGTCTAGCGGCCTAAAATTTAAGCTATTTTAAAAATTTTTTTTCTATATGAGGGTAATGAATAATGCTTTCAAATTTTTTTACACGTATTTTATTACTAATAAACTACACAAAAATGAAAATAAAGACAAAAAAAAAATTTTTTTTAAATTAGAAAAATGATGCTGAAGTCTCCCTCTCTAAAAAATTGGAATTGCATGGTGAATGATGATTTATCTTTCCCTCTGATCTGAAATAAAACAAGTGACGAATTTTTAATTAGTATAAGTATAGCTATCGCAGGACGGTAGAATAAAAAAAAAATTTGACAAAATGGCGCGTAGTCAAAAGTACAAGTTTGAAAGCGACCAGTATTTTTGAATGTTTTGTTAATAAAAAAAATATAAATATTTTACGGAAACTATTAGTTTTACTTCCGAGCGAGAGCTAGAACTATTCAGAATAACATATTAAAATTTCAGACAAATCGGTCAAGTAGTTTTTTTTTCTGGCCCCCGCAAGACGAAAAAAAGTAGTTTCGAGATAAACGCGTTTAAAGTTTCAACCAAGTATATATTCTTCTACCTACCTGACCTTCTAATGGGCTGTAGATCCTGAAATACTCTGAATTTCGTCATCAAATTTTAACAGTATATTTTTAAGATACTATACTTTCGAAAAAAAAAACGATTTTTCGAAAATTCTAGGCCACCCGGTCCCCTTAAAATGATAAAAACCGCCATTATTTTTGCACCAACCTAACACAATTGTTGCCATATTATATTTTCAAATCATTTTATTTGTTACGATAAATCTATTTTAAATTTAACTCATACGAACGTTCAATTTATATAGAAATACTATTGGTATCAACACATTGGCGCCGGATGACGCATTTTCGCGTCATGTGTGTCTTTTATTTGGCGCCGGATGACGCGAAAGTGCGTCATTGAGATTTTCATGTAGAATCAATTTAAAAAAAACTATAAATTGGTAAAGTTCTCTGCATAAATACCAAAATAGAAGTTTCAAGAATTGAAATACATGTATATATATATATATATATATATTTATAACTTTTTTTTATCTCTTGATTATTGATACTGCAGCTTGTATGTGCATTAGAGCGGTATGGTAGAAATTCGTCGCTTGGTCCTTTTCTTCTGAATGCAATCAGAGACGGCAGATATCTCTATCTTTCTCATAATCAAATAATCCCAGTGCATTTGATAAGATAATCGTACAAATAAGAAAATCATACGAAGAAGAAATACTTACTACGACTTACTACTGTAAAAATTAATTAATTTTTTTATTTTCAACAAAAGTTGAAAACCTCTGATGATCGCATTTTAGAAAGTGTAGATCACGATGCGATAAATTAATTTACCACATACCACAAAATCTCCCTGGAAAATGTTATTTATTTTAAAAGCTATAGCAGTTTTTCCGAACGTAACGCGACTGAAACAAAACACGCGCGAAACCTTCCCGTCGCCATGAAAAATGCGGTTCCAAACGCCCCGGCATGAATGTATTAAAGAATCAAATGTTCCAACATTTAAATGGACGTTTTGTTTGAATATTATGCTTTTAAATGATTTTTAAACGATTTTATCACGTTATTGTAGTCAATTATTATATTGGGTTGGTAGAAAAATAATCGCGGTTCATGACCTTCAAATTCATATTGGATTACTGACTCCTAACTTTTGTACAAGCACTCGAATTGTTGCGCGCGGTTCTGATTTAACTAACACATTTTCAGTTGGTGAAAGAGCTGAAGAAAGACGCCCTCGACCTTTTTAATTTTCAAGCGTCTGATTCCCAGTATAAATTTTTTCGAACCACCATTGAACCGTACGTTCCTTAACAGTACCCATATCAAAAGCGTCGTTTATTTTATGATCAGTTCCTACTGTATGACCACCCGTTTTGAACTCATACAAAACAAATGCTCTTACTTGCCTCTTTTCCATCTTTAATTCAATAGCCCGTTTTGAAACAAAATTAATATTAAAACCAAAGTCGATTTAACTAAAACAAAGACCGAAAAATTTACTTTACAATGATATTAACATGGACACTACAGGGTGATATTTTCGTTGAAAAAAATTAAGGTTAGAATTCAGAAAACAAAAACCGCAATTATTTTTCTAGCCACCATTTATATATATATATATATATATATATATATCATCATCTTCAGCCTCTGTTAATCCACTGCTGGATAAAGGCCACTTCCGTGATTTTCCATTTTGTTCGATTCAGTGCCTCTCTTTTCTACAGATTTCCAAGAAAGTTTTTAATATCCTTATCCCATCTGTTCATTGGTCTCTTTCTGGGTCTTTTTATATTCATTGGTTCATATATATATATATATATATATATATATATATATATATATATATATATACTTCAAAAAGTTTTCTTATAAATCTAATTTAAGTTTGTTTTTAATGAACAACTGTGGAAAAAACTCATCAATTTCGGGCTAAAACGTGTGCCTAGAAAATAATTTACATACTGAGAATACATGAGTATTTGAATTGAAATTTATTTCAAATACAGATGCATGTCACGAAACAAAACTGTTGATGAATTGCAGGCATATATATGAACTAAACTAATTCATTAACATGAAAATTATTTTATTGAATATCCAGCATCAACACAACCGAACATATCGAGAGTGTCCGTCTCACTAACAAGAGACGTCGGCACTACAATTATATTTTAATTGTTGTCATGATAAAATAATCGATGCTAGCGACTAACAATCACAGGAGACAGCGTTAATAAGGTATACAGTCAACATTTAAATGTTTTGCTACAACAAAAACAATGTCTATTTTCGATTTAAGGAGAA
>CM068323.1:4364466-4419466 GCA_034766995.1 Acanthacorydalis orientalis | reverse complement strand
CTATCGACCTAATAGTACACTTTATTTAACTAAAAATAATGAATAAAAAGTACCATAAATTTTTTATGTGCGTTTTTTTAATACATTCATGTGGATCACTAAATTGATTCATCTTCTCTCTCTTTTTCTCTCTCTCTCTCTATATATATGATTCAAAAATTTAAAAAACTTATCTTTTATTTAGTATTTATTTTAATTGCATTTAATTAGGTCATTAGAAAAATAATTGCGGTTTATGATATTGAAATTCATATACATTACCGCAACTATTTTACTCTCGACCTAATAGTATACTGAATTCAATTAAAATACTGAATAAAAAGTAACATGATTTTTTTAATGTGTGTTTCCTTAATATATTCATGTGGAAGCCAAAATTGAATCATACATACATACATATATATATATATATATATATATATATATATATATATATATATATATATATATATATGATTCAAAAATTAAAATAAACATGTTATATTTTATTTAGTATTTGAATTCAGTTGTATTTTATTTGGTCGGCAGAAAGTTATCGCGGTTTATGACTTTCAGATTGATATACATTACCGCAACTATTTTCCTACCGACCTAATAGTATTGAATTGAACTAAAATCTTGAATAAAAAATAATATGATGTTTTATAATATTTGCGTTTTCTTTAATACTTTCATGCGGAAGCCTAAATGGAAACACCTCTCTCTCTCACTCTTCCTTTATATATATATATATATATATATATATATATATATATATATATACATATATATATATATATATATATATATATATATATATAATGATTCAAAAATTAAAAAAAAATATATATTATTTAGTATTTGAGTTCAGTTGTATTTTATTTTGTCAGTAGAAAAATAATTGCGGTGTATGACTTTCAAATTGATATACATTACTGCGACTATCCACTATCGACCTAATAGTATTGAAATACTGAATAAAAAATAATATATTTTTTAATTTTTGTGTTTTCTTTAATACCTTCATGTGAAACGTAAATTGAATCGCCCTGTATATATATATATATATATATATATATATATATATGTATATATATTTATATATATATATGTATAATATGTATATATATTTATATATATATATATATATATATATATATATGTATATATATATATATATATGTATATATATATAAATATATGTATGTATATATATATATATATATGTATATATATATATATATATATATATATATATATATGAATGCATATATAAAAAATTAATTGTAAAAGATAATTTTACAGGTTTCATCATTCAGTATAGATTCATCTATGTTTACTGTAATATCTATATAAATATCTTGAACATATGAACAAATATTAAATATATGAATATATGAACAAAAAAAAAAACGAATGCATGTAGCGTTGCAAATTCAAATTATTGATTGAAGACAAAGAGAGATATATGACTTTTAGTTAAATATCAAATTCATTTCTAACTCTTCAACAAAACACTATTATTTCACAAAATATGCAACTGTATTTTGTAGCTACTCTAACACATTAATATATATATATATATATATATATATATATATATATATATATATATGTGTGTGTGTGTGTGTGTGTCTTTATCTATCGCGCGTGTGTGAACAGCAAACTTTCCAAGAAATTTTTGTTAAGGATAGTCAATTGTTCATAAAAATTATATTCATTACCATTTTTCTTGCATTTATTTACACTGTAAGGGCAATAGATCCACAGAAAAATATTGTATTTATGTTAATCTTCTGTTTGGAATTTTTAGAATGATGTTATCTGCTCACCCCCTCTTACTATACACACACATACACACAACCCCCCCCCCCCATATATATATATATATATACACACATATATTTCATAATACATTTAATAGTTTCAAGTGTAAAAAAAACATCATTTTTGAATTGATTACTTTGACCAAAAAGGATTGGAAAGAAATTTCAAAAAACTATATTCAAAAATATGAAATTCAATTTTATTAAGTTATTATTTAAACTGTAAAAAATATTCTGAAATTTCACAAGTATCAGCTTTCAGCAAAATTCCAATGCTATTTTCAATATAATTAGAAAAAAATTGTTTAAATTAGTTCCTGTCAGCCAATTATCTTTTAAATTACATTTAAAAAAAACACTTAAAAATAATATAAAATTATTAGAAAGAAAATTGAAAAAGAATTTGGAGTGCAAAGGATCAATTAAGACATTTAACACTTTTAAGTGTAAAAATAACATCATTATTGAATTGATTAATTTGATTTACCGAAAAGTATTGGAAAGGAATTTCAAAAAACTATATTCAAAAATATGAAATTCAATTTTATTAAGTTATTTAAACAGTAAAAAATATTTTGAAATTCCGCAAGTATCAGATTTCAGCAAAATTCCAATGCTATTTTCAATATAATTAGAAAAAAATTGTTTAAATTAGTTCCTATCAACCAATTGTCTTTTAAATTACATTTCAAAAAAACACTTAAAAATAATATAAAGTTATTGGAAAGAAAATTAAAAAAGAATTTGGAGTGCAAAGGATCAATTAATACATTTAAAACTTTCAAGTTTAAAAAAACCATCATTATTGAATTGATTACTTTGATTTACCGAAAAGTATTGGAAAGGAATTTCAAAAAAACTATATTCAAAAATATGAAATTCAATTTTATTTAGTTATTATTTAAATTGTAAAAAATATTTTAAAATTTTACAAGTATCAGCTTTCATCAAAATTCCAATTCTATTTTCAATATAATTAGAAAAAAATTGTATAAATTAGTTCCTGTGAACCAATTGTCTTTTAAATTACATTTCAAAAAAACACTTGAAAATAATAGGAAGTTATTGGAAAGAAAATAGAGAAAGAATTAGTAATGCAAAGGATTAATTAATACATTTAACACTTTCAAGTTTAAAAAATACATCATTATTGAATTGATTACTTTGATTTACCGAAAAATATTGGAAAGAAATTTCAAAAAACTATATTCAAAAATATAAAATTCAATTTTATTAAGTTATTATTTAAACTGTAAAAAATATTCTGAAATTCCGCAAGTATCAGATTTCAGCAAAGTACCAATGCTATTTTCAATATAATTAGAAAAAAATGTTTAAATTAGTTCCTGTGAACCAATTGTCTTTTAAATTACATTTCAAAAAAACACTTTAAAATAATAGGAAGTTATTGCAAAGAAAATTGAAAAAGAATTAGGAGTCCAAGGGATTAATTAAGACATTTAACACTTTCAAATTCAAAAAATACTTCATTATTGAATTGATTACTTTGATTTATCGAAAAGTATTGGAAAGGAATTTCAAAAAACTACATTCAAAAATATGAAATTCAATTTTATTTAGTTATTATTTAAACTGTAAAAAATATTCTGAAATTCCGCAAGTATCAGATTTTAGCAAAGTTCCAATGCTATTTTCAATATAATTAGAAAAAAAATGTTCAAATTAGTTCCTGTGAACCAATTGTCTTTTAAATTACATTTCAAAAAAAACATTTCAAAATAATAGGAACTTATTGCAAAGAAAATTGAAAAAGAATTAGGAGTCCAAGGGATTAATTAAAACATTTAACACTTTAAAGTTTTAAAAATACATCATTATTGAATTGATTACTTTGATTTACAGAAAATTATTGGAAAGGAATTTCATAAAAACTATATTCAAAAATATGAAATTCAATTTTATTAAGTTATTATTTAAACTGTAAACAATATTCTTAAATTCCGCAAGTATCAGCTTTCAGCAAAATTCCAATGCTATTTTCAATATAACTAGAAAAAAAATGTTGAAATTGGTTCCTGTCAACCAATTGTCTTTTAAATTACATTTAAAAAAACACTTAAAAATAATATAAAGTTATTGGAAAGAAAATTAAAAAAGAATTTGGAGTGCAAAGGATCAATTAATACATTTAAAACTTCCAAATTAAAAAAAAAATCTTTATTGAATTGTTTACTTTGACCAAAAAGTATTGGAAAGAAATTTCAAAAAACTCTATTCAAAAATATGAAATTCAATTTTATTTAGTTATTATTTCAACTGTAAAAAATATTCTGAAATTCCGCAAGTATCAGCTTTCAGCAAAATCCCAATGCTATTTTCAATATAATTAGAAAAAAAAAATATTCAAATTAGTTCCTATCAACCAATTGTCTTTTAAATTACATTTCAAAAAAAACACTTGAAAATAATAGGAAGTTATTGGAAATAAAATTGAAGAAGTATTAGGAGTGAAAAGGATTAATTAAGACATTTAACACTTTCAAGTGTAAAAACAAACATCATTACTGAATTGATTACTTTGATTTACCGAAAAGTATTGGAAAGAAATTTCAAAAAACTATATTCAAAAATATGAAATTCATTTTTATTAAGTTATTATTTAAACTGTAAACAATATTCTGAAATTTCACAAGTATCAGATTTTAGCAAAATTCCAATGCTATTTTCAGTATAATTAGAAAAAAATTGTTTAAATTAGTTCCTATCAACCAATTGTCTTTTAAATTACATTTCAAAAAAAACATTTCAAAATAATAGGAAGTTATTGCAAAGAAAATTGAAAAAAAATTAGGAGTCCAAGGGATTAATTAAGACATTTAACACTTTCAAGTTTAAAAAATACATCATTATTGAATTGATTACTTTGATTTACCGAAAAGTATTGGAAAGGAATTTTAAAAAAACTATATTCATAAATATGTAATTCAATTTTATTAAGTTATTATTTAAACTGTAAAAAATATTTTGAAATTTCACAAGTATCAGATTTCAGCAAAGTTCCAATGCTATTTTCAATATAATTAGAAAAAAAATTGTTTAAATTGGTTCCTATCAACCAATTGTCTTTTAAATTACATTTCAAAAAAACACTTGAAAATAATAGGAAGTTATTGGAAAGAAAATAGAGAAAGAATTAGTAATGCAAAGGATTAATTAATACATTTAACACTTTCAAGTGTATAAACAAACATCATTACTGAATTAATTACTTTGATTTACCGAAAAGTATTGGAAAGGAATTTCAAAAAACTATATTCAAAAATATGAAATTAAATTTTATTAAGTTATTATTTAAACTGTAAAAAATATTTTGAAATTCCGCAAGTATCAGATTTCAGCAAAGTTCCAATGCTATTTTCAATATAATTAGAAAAAAATTGTTTAAATTTGTTCCTGTGAACCAATTGTCCTTTAAATTACATTTCAAAAAAAAAAATTTCAAAATAATAGGAAGTTATTGCAAAGAAAATTGAAAAAGAATTAGGAGTCCAAGGGATTAATTAAGACATTTAACACTTTCAAGTGTATAAACAAACATCATTACTGAATTGATTACTTTGATTTACCGAAAAGTATTGGAAAGGAATTTCGAAAAACTATATTCAAAAATATGTAATTCAATTTTATTTAGTTATTATTTAAATTGTAAAAAATATTTTGAAATTTTACAAGTATCAGCTTTCAGCAAAATTCCAATGCTATTTTCAATATAATCAGAAAAAAATTGTTTAAATTTGTTCATGTGAACCAATTGTCTTTTAAATTACATTTTAAAAAAAACACTTGAAAATAATAGGAAGTTATTGGAAATAAAATTGAAAAAGTATTAGGAGTGAAAAGGATTAATTAAGACATATAACACTTTCAAGTTTAAAAAAAACATTCATTACTGAACTGATTACTTTGATTTACCGAAAAGTATTGGAAAGGAATTTCAAAAAAACTACATTCAAAAATATGAAATTCATTTTTATTTAGTTATTATTCAAACTGTGTATTTATTCTTCAGTGTGGATTGTGCGGTCAAATTTACATCCGGGGAAGTGGATGCTGCAGGTTTTACAGCAGAACAGGCTCTGTTAGTTAGTGAAGAGCTTGAAAGTTACGCTACCGTTCATGCCGAGGTTCGACATCTGGACCGTATAACGGGTAAGATTTAACGATTTCACGTTTAAATTAAATATGAATCAATTCACTACCATACATCAATCCCTATAATCTTAAAAACGACTAGAAAATTCAATCAAAGATGTCCAATAATCGATTATTGATCGTTTTTGATTCTTACTTATGGACATTTCGGTAGTGATCTCATCATCCTCAAAGCGCTCAATTACGATCAAATCTAATTTATATTAATATATTTCTAAGTAATAGTGGATGTTGTGAGATGAGGTCATTCTTTTGAGATATTTCTGAGATTTTATTCCGATTTCAACTCATTTAAGAAAATGATACAAATTTAAAATGGATCTATGGTTCAATTTCATCGACTAACATCGACCTTGAATCACATTCAATAATAAAATAACAAGTAGTTCGTCTAGAGGAGATTGTATTCTTTAAGGGGACCCGGTGGTCTAGCGGCCTAAAATTTAAGCTATTTTAAAAAAAATTTTTCTATATGAGGGTAATGAACAATGCTTTCAAATTTTTTTACACTTATTTTATTACTAATAAACTACACAAAAATGAAAATAAAGACAAAAAAAAAATTTTTTTAAATTAGAAAAATGATGCTGAAGTCTCCCTCTCTAAAAAATGGAATTGCGTGGTGAATGATGATTTATCTCTCCCTCTGATCTGAAATAAAACAATTGACGAATTTTTAATTAGTATAAGTATAGCTATCGCAGGAAGTAGAATAAAAAAAAAAAAATTTTGACAAAATGGCGCGTAGTCAAAAGTACAAGTTTGAAAACGACCAGTATTTTTGAATGTTTTGTTAATAAAAAAAATATAAATATTTTACGGAAACTATTAGTACGGAAACTACTATAGAGCTAGAACTATTCAGAATAACATATTAAAATTTCAGACAAATCGATCAAGTAGTTTTTTTTTCTGGCCCCCGCAAGACGAAAAAAAGTAGTTTCAAGATAAACGCGTTTAAAGTTTTGCCGGCTCCACTTATTCTTCTACCTACCTGACCTTCTAATGGGCTGTAGATCCTGAAATACTCTGAATTTCGTCATCAAATTTTAACAGTATATTTTTAAGATACTATACTTTCGAAAAAAAAATCGATTTTTCGAAAATTCTAGACCACCGGGTCCCCTTAATTTGAGATATAAAAAAATCCAATTTATATTAATTTATAAAAAATACCATTTTCTTACAGTTGTAATCTATTCAACCGTACCAGAATTCATAAAAGGGCAAAATCGGGCATTTCACATGCAAAATTCTGATCATTATGACATTGAGACTTTTATAAACTATTCAAACGTGTTTTTATCTTTTTTTTATGAGACATCGATTCGATAGTCCTATATTTTCTATAAACTCCACAGTTACTTCGTTGATAAATCTGTTTATCGTTTTATACGAAATACTAGATCAAACAGTCTCAGGAATTTCAATTTCAAAAGAACAGCGTAAACCGAAACTCGGAAAATTTCAAACGGTAGCATCGGTAATTCTTCCACTGTATTCCAAAAATTATCGTGATCTCTCAAACCATAGATAAAGTATCTCTAGATGACAAGGTACGGGTTAAAAATCTGTGGCATGAAAACGATGGATTGGGGGGTGCGGGGTATTAATTTTGCGGACTTAATTAGATGGCACTGTCCGCGCGATATTTGTGCGGGAGGTTTGAATACTTCAAATTTGAATATTAGCGCTAATGTACATACCCATTCAGAAATGTTTAATTTTAACACATTTAATAATAATTCTAAAGTAATGAATTCGATATAAAATACGAAATTCAATACTTTAAAATTATTACAGAATTGTGTTAAAATTGAACATTTTTGAATGGATGTGAATATATAATAAATTTAAATTTTCTTGCAATCATACTATTGTATGATGCTGTTTACAATTAACAAAAAAGACAGTTATTTATATAACTTATTTATTTTAAAACTATACTTAATACTAACAATAGATAATTAAACACTAATATTGAATAATTAAACACTAATAATAAACAAATAAATACTAATAAAAAATAAACAACACTTAATAACTAAACAGCACGGTCTGGAAAAGATTTTCAAAAGTCTAGGAATATCGAAATAGCTAAAAACAACCTCAGAATTATTAATTTGAATCTGCAATATCATAAGTCGTTCACACCTGGTTTCAAAGGCATCAATCTCAATAGACTCAAAGTATTGATCGATGGTAAAACAATTCATTTCCGTAATAAACGATAACCTTTTGGGCTTCTTTTTCAGAAAGACAAACACAGCAACTTTTCTTCTTCAGTCCACCGTCTGCCTGACTGTGCCACACCCCTGACATGAAGCTATAAAAAATATACATATGTTTATTAATTTATAAATGACAATGTAAATATTTAATAATTTGAAAAATTAATACCTGTGAGGCCAACAACATTCGGGCTGTAGCAGGAAGATCTTTGACAATTAAATTCAAGTGATCCGCACTGCTTCGTAACAACGCCTTTATATTTTTCTTATTTTTTGCACAAACACGTTTCAGAGTACAGATATATTTTTGTTTCCTTTTTAAAATCTTCATAGATTTTTCTGTACTCGACGTGTTTGGCATTTCTTTCCTAATATCTCTTTGAGATATTAGTGTTGGTTTCTAAAATAGAAATAAAATTAATAGATTTTGAATGTCAGATGTATAAATCATGCTAAAGTATAACAACTACTTTAACGAGATTTTTTAAAAGGAACAGCTACTAAAGGCGTTGCTTCGTTGTTGTTCACTCGTTTAAATCGAGTTTGTATGGAGTGTGGCAATTTCTGACGGTTCCTCCAAAGTTGCGATCTAAAATATACATGTATTATATCATATAATATTGTACTATTTTGAATTACTAAATTAACTTATACCACCAGTGTTTCTCTTCAAAATAATAACAGACACACTGCAGATGTGGCTACAATTTGAATGATTATAATAGAATTTTTTATAATTTTAAAAAATAAATTATAATATTAAAGTTGTGAATACTTACATTTACTGGCAGATCGATCTCATCTGAAATGGTAGGAGCGATCGGTGTTTGCATCGTGCTGGTTGATGGAAACACTGCAGACGGTGGCTAAAATTTAAATAGCACTTATTATACAAATGTTTATCGCTACTGAAAAACAAATTAGGTACTTTCGGATCATTGTATCTCACATAGCATAATTTTTAAAAATTGTTATTTTTCAAAACCGTATCTAATAAACCACTTTATTTATTTTTAACAGATGTAGATGATGTTAACAAATAGAGAACATTTTATACCTGTCTCTCCAAGCACAAAGAGGGGACGGCTGATCTATTTAAGAGGTTTTGCAGGAAATTGGTAAAGTCGCTTATTTTAAAATGATGGCTACATAATCTTATCATTTTTGATGCAGCATCAGCATGGTCTTCACCAATTCCCATTGCTTGAAGCCATAGTCGTGCTCTACGATACAAACAGAATTACACATAAATAACTATTAACAATGAATGTTAACAAAATTAAAATTTAACTCACCTGCTTTTCGTCCTTGGGCAATAAAATAATTTATCCCTCGGGCCATCGCAAGTGTAACAGGCACGCCGAGCAAAATTCATTCTCACAAAGTGTGCAAATAGCGATAATAAACAATATTAAACAGACGAAATTTTAAACATTGTTTTGCGAAGAATGCAATTTTTGTTCGACCAATCAGAGGCATTTATATTTGTTCATGTTCTCTGCCAATAGTAAAACGATACATAAAATGACTTGCAAATCGAACAACTACCGCCATCTAATTAAGTCCACAAAACTAAATAGCATGCTCATATTTTGCTATGTTACTTTGACCGGCCTGTCCCAAACCATTTGTGAACAGCTGATGTTATTGTCAAGCGGTGTTCGGTGTGTTCGGAGAATGTTACCATGACTAAATCTATATATTCAAAAATGAAATTTCGAATGTAACAGGGAACGATTTCTAGATTAAAAACGCGCGTTTAAACTGCTCCGGCGTTCGTTATTCGGTGTCCCTTAAATACAGTCTTTCTATGTACAGTTAAAACGCAGGACAGAAAAAAGACAACGTTGCGCTACCGCAATCCGCTGCACGAACATGTCGAAATTCTATCAATATTATTTCAGAACGATTCGCGTTCAAGTCTGTGGTAATCGTGAAGAACTTCGAAGCGAGCAACAATTGGACGGAGAGTATCCGCCGTAAGAGGTTCTGCCATCCTGGATATAAATATGAAACCCTTTGGAGCAAACGTGTGATCAACGAATTCGAGAACGCGGTGGTTCCGAAGATTTGCTCGGACAATTCTAAATTTGCGGACGAGGACGACATTTATTCAGCGGCACGTTTCTTCGGCGACTCGTGTCGGCCAGGTCCATGGATAGAACGAGACGCTAAGAGGGATAAGGAATTAAGTAAGTGTATTGTATTGTATCTTAACACTAGATTTACGGGTGTCGACTGTATTACCTATTTTTACTGAAGTCCGTCCTTTTGACGGGTAAATTAAAATGCAATTTTTTGTAAATCTTTTTATCTTAAATCAATAGAATTTTATTAACAGTTTTATTCAGTACATTTTTTACATATAAACTCCATTTTGTATGTGCATTTTCCGCATACATACTTAACTACACTCAATACAAATATTATTAGACCTATTTTTCTTACATAATCCGATTTGGCAAGACCTTCGTACATTAAGATTTTGTATAACTGGCAATGATTTGGAACTAGTATTTTGTTCGTCGAGAAGATCACTGCCTAGTTCTTCAGCCAGTGGAAAAATAAAATTTTTTCTAGATATGTTTACTCCGGTGGTCTCTTTGTACGATATCCAGGCATTGATGGGTGCCAAATCTAAAATGTTATAAAACACTTGAAGGGACCTTATACGGGACCCTGCTTTCACGGTACATTTTCTAGCCATTTGGTCTACAACATCCACCCCAAACTCGGTTTTGTTGTAAAATGTGATTGTTTCAGGGACATGTTTAGCATGCCCCTCTATTTTGACGTTTTCATGTTTAGAACTGAGCATTAATACCTTTTTTTGGATTTGTGGATTTGTAAACTGTGAGAACGTATTCATCTGATTTATGAAGTTTTGTGGAAAATCGGATCGTATTATCCTTCCTAGCCTTTGCAATTTTTGACAATTCTCTTCTGTTTGCACGTATAGTTCTCAGAAGAGTTGTTTTTTTTGCAAGCACCTTTTCTTCAAGGGAAATGCTTGTGAAAAAGTTGTCAGTAGTGACGTTTTTTCCACGGCTTAAATATGGTTCAGCAAGTTTGAGCACGACGAATTCGCTCAAAGGTATATTTGATGGTCGTATTTCGTCTTTCCCTAAATATGGGAAGCCATTTATAAGATATTTGCTTGTAACGTCCGTTGCCAATCAAAATTAATGCCGAATTTATCGGGCTTATTTGGCATGTACTGTGTAAATCGGCATTTAGCTTTGGTTGGGGAGAATTCTTCATCGATTGTAATGTTCACGGCAGGCTTATAACAAGCCTGACTATTTTGGATAAATCTGTCCCATATTACAGAAATCAACGTTAGTTCGGTAACACTTGCATCAGAATCCGATCCAGATAGGTGTTCATCTACACTGGTTAGTTTTTCTTTATCAATTCAATATCTTTTCGAGACTTGTCCATAATATCTAGCCAAGTAGGCAGAACATAAATGTACAAAAATATTTCTTTATGGATATATTTTCAAACTACTTTGAAAAATTCAAATCTTTATTTAAGAAATAAACTCCACTTCCTTTTCTGTAAAATTTACTTTTGAAATAATCACTAGCTTTGCTCTAATTGTGTTATAAATAACAAGTTCAGCCTCACTAAATCTCCAAATATCACATCCTTTCTCTGCAAACTGCATCGTTGAAATGATCATTCGTGATATGATAATGTTTGCTCTTTTTGTAAACAAATAGTTCAAAGCTGTTTGTTTACGAGCTCGCTGCTAAACGGCCGTTATTTGTTTCGTTTTTGTTTTTTCTTACTCATTCTCGTTTCATTTTTATTATTCAGCAACAATTGAAACTTCTCTGCAAAATTCACTTTTGAAATAATCACTCGCTTTGCTCGAATTGTATTATTAATAACAAGTTCAGCCTCACTAAATTTCCAAATATCACATCCTTTCTCTGCAACAGTTGAAATGATCATTCGAGATATGTTAAGGTTTGCTCTTTTTGTAAACAAATAGTTCAAAGCTGTTCGTTCACATGCTCGCTGCTAAACAGCCGTTATTTATTTTGTTTTTTCTTACTCATTCCCATTTTTATTTTTGTCATTCCGCAACAATTGAAACGATCGATTGTAAATTAAGCAACCCGTCAATTTGACGGATTTTCGTCAAAATAGGTATACAACATATAGAAATAAGAAAATGTAGGTCTTTCGGGTAAAATCAGTGGAGATATACATTCACTACATTATATCATTAGAAACCAATATATAATAACGAGAAAATATCATTTACATGTTCGGAATTTCTAAGCACGAAATCAGAAATCCGTCAAATTGACGGGTTCCGTAAATCTAGTGTTAAAAATTGCCCGATGCGAATGTGTTCAGAGAATCGATTCTTGACGTCTACTTCTTGGATGATTTTCTAAAACTTTCTCCCCCTTAAATCGGCTTACTGTGTAAGTGAACAGTATGTATTTTCTTCTTGCATCAACAATGTGTTGAAATGTGTGTTTATATATATATATATATATATATATATATATATATATATATATATATATATGTGCATATGTATGTATATATGTGTATATATGTATATATACGGTGTGGTCAAAAAGTAACGAGAATTATTTTTTTTCTTAAAAACTATTCATTTATTCTTCAATTTCGAATTTGTCCCCTTCAAAGTAATCTCCCCCTGACATGATACATTTTTGCCAACGCTTTTTCCAGTCTTCAAAGCACTTTTCAAACTCACTTTTTAATATAGCTCTTAGCCCCTTCAGCGATTCCTCTTTTATCTCATCAATGGTATCAAAACGTCGTCCTTTCAATATTTTTTTCAACCTTGGGAACAAAAAAAACGTCACAGGGTGCCATGTCCGGTGAATATGGTGCCTGAGGTATCACAATAGTATTATTTTTTGCCAAAAATTCACGCACAACTAACGAGGTGCGAGAGGGAGCGTCATCGTGACGCAGTTTCCACGAATTGTTTTGCCACAATACCGGTCGTTTTCGTCGAATTGCTTCGCGTAAACGGCGCATAACTTCCAAGTAGTATTCTTTATTGACAGTGCGACCTTCTGGTAGGAATTCATGATGCAGTGTGCCCTTCGAATCAAAAAAAAAAGCAGTGAGAAGGACCTTCACTTTTGATTGAATTTGACGAATTTTTTTCGGTCTTGGCTCACCAGGCAGCTTCCATTGCGATGATTGTGCCTTGGTTTCAACGTCATACCCATAAACCCATGTTTCGTCACCAGATATGATGCGATTCATAAATTCTGGATCGTTATTGGCTTTATTCAGCAATTCTTCGGCGACATCTACTCGACGTTGTTTTCGATCAAAATTCAACAATTTTGGGACGAATTTGGCTGCCACACGTGTCATGCCTAAAACGTCAGTGAAAATTGCTTGACATGATCCATATGATATACCAATATCATCAGCGACTTCTCTGATAGAGATTCGTCGATCTTTTAAAATCATTCGCTTAACTTCCTCGACGTTATCCTCATTAATTGAAGTGTTAGGGCGCCCAGAACGATCATCATGTTCGACGCTTTCACGACCGTCTGAAAAACGTTTATACCACTCATAAATTCTTGGTTTACTCACAGTAGAGTCACCATAGGCCTTTCTTAACATTTCACGCACTTTGTTGCACTTTATTTCATTTTTTACGCAAAACTTAATACAAATTCTTTGATCCATTTTTTTTAATGAACAAAAATCGCCGAGCTCAAAAAACACGTCTTACCTTAGCGGCTGCCACTTAAAAAGTAAACAATGAAAACAGCTGAAAATTTTTTTATACTTTGGGGACATGTATACCAACATAATAAAAAAAAATTTTGACAAACGGACTTCAAACCCGCGAAATTTAAAAATTCTCGTTACTTTTTGATCACACCTCGTATATATATATATATATATATATATATATATATATATATATATATATATGTGTATATATATATATATATATATATATATATATATTTGACAACAATGAAAATAACAAGAGTATATAATAATGTATGGGTACATATTTGTATTACAGAAAAAAAATACCCGAGCCTTTGTAAACTGTGCGACAGGCCGACAGAATGTGCATATATTTCGAATCCATTAGGCACACACAAGTCAGCGTTGGAATGTTTAACGAGTGGCCAGGGCGACGTTGCTTATGTGAACCTGCATGATGCCGTAGAACATTTCAGAGACATAAGCGATACATCTGCCTATAAGTATTTATGTCGCGACGGCACCACAGAAGATGTCCATTTGTCAAATGTACTACCGTGCACGTGGATACGACAGCATTGGCCGTCGATTCTCGTCAATAAGTAAGTATGAAAAGTCGAATAAATGTGACATAAACGAACACTACGATCGTATTTCGATTTCTTTTTGTTCTTATCGATTATGAACGTCACTGATTATTTTCGATCAAGATCGGATTTACACTAGTTGTCGCCCGTAGACAAAAGACTCTCTAGATGAGAAGGTACGGGTTGAAAATCTATGGCGTAAGAACGATCGGCTGAGAGGCGCGGGGTGTTAAGGGGACCCGGTGGTCTAGCGGCCTAAAATTTAAGCTATTTAAAATTTTTTTTTTCTATATGAGGGTAATGAATAATGCTTTCAAATTTTTTTACACTTATTTTATTACTAATAAACTACACAAAAATGAAAATAAAGACAAAAAAAAAATTTTTTTTAAATTAGAAAAATGATGCTGAAGTCTCCCTCTCTAAAAAAATGGAATTGCGTGGTGAATGATGATTTATCTCTCCCTCTGATCTGAAATAAAACAATTGACGAATTTTTAATTAGTATAAATATAGCTATCGCAGGAAGTAGAATAAAAAAAAAAAATTTGACAAAATGGCGCGTAGTCAAAAGTACAAGTTTGAAAACGACCAGCATTTTTGAATGTTTTGTTAATAAAAAAAATATAAATATTTTACGGAAACTATTAGTTTTAACAATTAAAACTAATAGTTTTTAAAAAATTTAACATATTAAAATTTCAGACAAATCGGTCAAGTAGGTTTTTTTTCTGGCCCCCGCAAGACGAAAAAACTAGTTTCGAGATAAACGCGTTTAAAGTTTCAAGCTTACCACTTATTCTTCTACCTACCTGACCTTCTAATGGGCTGTAGATCCTGAAATACTCTGAATTTCGCCATCAAATTTTAACAGTATATTTTTAAGATACTATACTTTCGAAAAAAAAATCGATTTTTCGAAAATTCTAGACCACCGGGTCCCCTTAAATCATGCTGACATGGTCAGATGGCACTGTCCGCGCGATATTTGTGCGGGAGATTTGAATACTTGAAGTTTGAATATTAGCGCTGATACATGCATTCCCATTCAGAAATGTTTAATTTTAATACAATTTTATAATAATTTCAAGTAATAATTTCCATATAAAACACGAAATCCATTACTTTAAGATTATTATAAAATTGTGTTAAAATTAAATATTTTTGAATGGATGTGCATGTATTTTAAATTATTTAATTTTTTTGAAATCATTCTATTGTATGATGCTGTTTACAATTTACAAAAAAAGAGAGTTATCTATGTGATTTATTTATTTTTAAAAAATATTTAACACTAACAATAAATAACTGAACACTAGTAATAAATACAAAAAAAAAAACATTTAACACAACACTAAAAATTGCTCTACCATCGAAACCAAGGGAAGGGGTATTTTTTTCGATTTTAAGGAATTTAACGCTTTCAGGTTATTTCATCCTGTCACACACCGTGCACATAACCCGAAGTACATTTGACTCTACTCGCCGAATAAATTTAATGATCATTCGTGACAAATGATCTGAAATTAAATTTCGAAAAAAGTAGTAGGCAATTGGCTGCTTCCAGCTACGTCTCACATCTTGCAACATAAAAACCATAACGCTATTTATATATTCTCTCCCTATGAGTCCGGTGTTCATATCAACATGCCCAGTAATTCTATCAGCACGTTGGTCATACAACACACAGAAGTTGTCTTTGTCCTCTAACTAAATTAACTTACACCATCAGTGCTTCCATTCAAAATAATAATGGAAAAATTGCAGATGGTGGTTACAATTTGAATAGTAATTCTAGTAGGAACGTTTATAATTTTAGAAAATATAGTATAAATAATAATATTACACTTGTGAATACTTACATTCACTGGTAGATCGTTCATATCTTCAATGGTAGGAGCAACCGGTGTTGATGAGAATAAACTTTCCAGCTTTTCAAAATTTGCCGCCCATCGAAATTTGCCTCCCTGGGCCGTAGCCCATGTTGACCCTATCTAAATTCTACTCTGTTTTTTATACGTCCTGAATGTTTTCAATCCGTCTTAAAATGTATCTGATGGGTAGAAAAATATTTGCGGTGTATAATTTTCAAATCCATATACATTTTTCTCTTTTTTGGTTTTTCCTAGTTGTTTTAAGTAGTCCAGAACTGTTGGACGAATATTTATATATATGACTATATATATATATATATATATATATATATATATATATATATATATACATATATATATATATACATATATATATATATATATATATATATATATATATATATATATAATTATATAAACGCCCACGTTGGGAACGAGCTGATACAAATTTGTTTAATAAATACAACGGTCACCTGTGTTACACTTGAGCGGGTGTAAACTTGCAGGCAAGCAGCACTCGAGTCAGGCACGGGCATATAACAGGTGGGCTGAAAAGTTCGTAGGCTTGCATAGAAAAAATTTTTTTTTTGATAGAATTTGATTTTATTATTCAATATAGTTCCCTTCGAGGGCGATACAACGATTATAGCGGCCATACAATTTTTCGATACCATTTTTATAATACGATTTGTCTTTGGCCTCAAAATAGGCTTCAGTTTCGGCGATTACCTCTTCATCGGATCAAAATTTCCGTCCAGCGAGCATTCTCTTGAGGTCTGAGAAAGAAAAAAGTCGCTGGGGGCCAGATCTGGAGAGTACGGTGGATGCGGAAGCAATTCGAAGCCCAATTCTTGCAATTTCTCCATCGATTTCATTGATTTGTGACACGGTGCATTCTCTTGATGAAACAGCACTTTCTTCTTCTTCAAATGAGGCCGCTTTTTCGCGATTTCGTCTTTTAAACGCTCCAATAACGCTACGTAATAGTCGCTGTTTATGGTTTTCGCTTTTTAAGATTGTCAATGAATATTATACCATGAGTATCCCAGAATACTGATGCCAGAACCTTGCCAGCCGACTTTTGCGTCTTTCCACGCTTTGGAGTCGGTTCATCACGTGCAGTCCACTCGGCTGACTGTCGATTGGACTCCGGTGTGAAATGATGGAGCCATGTTTCATCCATCGTCACATATCGACGCAAAAATTCGGATTTATTACGATTGAACAGCTCCAGACACTCCTTAGAATCATCGATTCGTTGTTGTTTTTGGTCGATTGTGAGCTCGCGCGGCACCCACTTTGAACAGAGCTTTCGCATATCCAAATATTCATGCACGATATGACCGACACGTTCCTTTGATATCTTTAGGGTCTCAGCTATCTCAATCAACTTCACTTTACGGTTATCAAAAATTATTTTGTGGACTTTTTTGATGTTTTCGTCGGTCACAGCCTCTTTGGGGCGTCCACTGCGTGCATCGTCCTCGGTGCTCATTTCGCCTCGTTTAAATTTAGCAAACCACTTCTCTACGGTTGATTTTCCTGGTGCAGAGTCCGAATAATGTTTATTAAGCCAAGCCTTGGTTTCAACAGTATTTTTTTTCGCCAAAAAGCAATGCTTTATTAACACACGAAATTCCTTTTTATCCATTTTTTCAAGGTAACAAAAGTTCTTTCACTAAACATGCTATAACTCAGATACTAATAGTGCAACAGCTGTCAAATTTATACACGCGTCTTTTGAAGGTTAGGGCTAACTAAAAATCGTATGGATTTGATACTAGTAGCGCCATCTATGTGTCAGCCTACGAACTTTTCATCCCACCTGTTACATTAAGTGGTTAAAGAATCGAAAAATCAAAAAAGAAATCGATTCTTTGAAATTTCTAGACCGGAAACTTCTCTTAAAGTGATGTTGTTCACAGAGAGAAGAAAGAAGAGTTGCAAGCGTTCCTTGAAGATAATTCAAATGTAGGTTTTAAAAATATACTGACAAGAAAAGATGGCCATCTGTTTCCGTTGACCACTGTTTCACCGCTTCAGCATATAGAGGGTAAATAAAACAACAGATATTTCAGTACGGGCGAAACAGTTCGACAGCACTAGTTTTATTTTTACAGAACGTCTAAAGTTGATTGAATCCGAAACGAAACAATGCAGAAAAGAGATCAGATGGTGTACTATCAGCGAGGACGAAAAGGATAAATGCAAGTGGCTGCAGAAGGCGAGCAAATTCGTCGGCGCAGTGCCCGCATTCGAGTGCATCAGGGGGTCGGATCTCTTCGACTGCTTCGTCAAAATCAAAAACGAAAACGCCGACATAATCAGTGTCGATTCGAACTACGGTTACATAACCCGCAAGTGAGTGTATAACTTATTTTCGAGACAGACGGTCGCCCTTTATCGAAAACGAATTAATGTTTCAGACATTATAACATGGCGCCCGTGTTTTATCACACGACAATGAAAGATAAGTCGTTCGTAGTGGCGTTGATAAAAGAAAGTTCGAAGAATGATATTCATAACTTTGGAAATTTGAAAAATAAGAAAGCCTGTTTTCCAGAATATGGCGGAATAGGTAAGATCATTTCATTATCAGTTTTAAGAAGTTCTGTATCTAAGGATTGTTTCATAAAAAAAATTATATAATCAATTCTCTAGCTATTTCTAGTAGAAATTGTCTGAATCTCATTTCATTTTGTGAATTAGATTTGCAATAAATTTTGAATCCATTGAATAAAGCACAATTAGCACTATTTGTACTACGATTTCGTGTATACCTATTTCGACCAAAACGTATCTTTTGACACCTTTTGTGAGGAGCTTTTCTTTTAGAGATACTAGAAGAACTCCCAAATTCTGTGCTGCATTTATTGCAATCTTCTCCATCTTCACAAATTCACTGAAAACGTTCACTATTGATGGCTGCCAAATAAATACTAAACAACGTGGCGTCCTCAAACTTGAAACATATGCTTCATAGAATGTGTACTTTCTAATACAGTGATATTTTTCAAACAACTACCGCCATCTCTAGGTCAGGCCGGGTACTTCTGGGACCACCCTCGTATTCCAATGCTATTTTGACCGGCCTGATCACGGTTTTGTAATACTAATGCCGATTTTAATAAAATACTATTTAGTTCTGATAAACAATCTTTTTGTTTGTTTGTTGTCTTGTTGCGTGTCATGTTGTTTACAATAATATTTACACTGACTACAATTGAATAGTCTATAATTTTCAAACCAGTTATTACATGTGATTGTAATTTACAGCGTGGATTTCTTTCGTCATGGCCGGCAAACAAAATAAAGTCTTATCGAAAAAAGGTTGCAATTACAAAGAGCAAGTCAGCGCATTCTTTGGTCAAATGTGTGTACCGGGTTCGAACGATCCTGGACATTATATCGTCGGCCGTAATGATAAAAATGAGGAGCAGTTATGTTCGTTGTGTCCAAAAGATGAGACAAGTAAGTCGAATTTACATTCATTTTCTTTCCTTTTCATGTAATGTTTGTAATAGACATAAATGGATAGACATTTCCATGCATCAAAATGTATATTATTTAGCTTGAAATAGATGCACACTGTTTATTTTTTAAGGGGACCCGGTGGTCTAGCGGCCTAAAATTTAAGCTATTTTAAAAATTTTTTTTCTATATGAGGGTAATGAATAATGCTTTCAAATTTTTTTACACTTATTTTATTACTAATAAACTACACAAAAATGAAAATAAAGACAAAAAAAAATTATTTTAAATTAGAAAAATGATGCTGAAGTCTCCCTCTCTAAAAAAATGGAATTGCGTGGTGAATGACGATTTATCTCTCCCTCTGATCTGAAATAAAACAATTGACGAATTTTTAATTAGTATAAGTATAGCTATCGCAGGAAGTAGAATAAAAAAAAAAAAATTTGACAAAATGGCGCGTAGTCAAAAGTACAAGTTTGAAAACGACCAGTATTTTTGAATGTTTTGTTAATAAAAAAAATATAAATATTTTACGGAAACTATTAGTTTTACTTCCAGCGAGAGCTAGAACTATTCAGAATAACATATTAAAATTTCAGACAAATCGGTCAAGTAGTTTTTTTTTCTGGCCCCCGCAAGACGAAAAAAAGTAGTTTCGAGATAAACGCGTTTAAAGTTTCAAGCTTACCACTTATTCTTCTACCTACCTGACCTTCTAATTGGCTGTAGATCCTGAAATACTCTGAATTTCGTCATCAAATTTTAACAGTATATTTTTAAGATACTATACTTTCGAAAAAAAAAATCGATTTTTCGAAAATTCTAGACCACCGGGTCCCCTTAATGATAAAAGAACTGTATGACCCGCTTCTTGAGTACCAAATGTTAGATTTTTTACATTTTTTTGTTTGTGTTCCAGCTTCAAACATTAATTGCAATGCTGACGAGAATAACATTTATTTCGGCAACGATGGAGCAGTACTGTGTCTAACAAACGGTACAGGAGATGTGGCTTTCTTGGAGAAGTTCAACATGACAGGTATTTTTACATTTAAATCGACTGTTCACAAATATAGGTGAAGATTTTTTTGGATTTTATTAAAGTATTCCAAGAAAGTATTTTAAAAAAGTATGTATTAAGTTGGTAGAAAAATAATTGCTTTTTATGAGCTTCGAATTCTTATACATTTTTCCATTTGTGGCCCTGAACTGCTGAATGACTAAAAATGATTTTTATGCAAGCTCTCGAATTGACGTGGATTGGTTCTGATTCTACTAATGTCTTCAGTTGGTCGTCATGAACTGAAGAAGGTTGCCCGCGAACTTCTTCACCTTTAAGTCATCTGCAGATAAATGTTAGAGATTATGAATATCTATTTAAAGATGAAGTAAACTAGTAGTGGAAAATAGACACTGGATCATTTGAGTGTCTGTTCTTCCATTCTAGTGTCATCTTCAGATAGATGTTAGAGGTTATGAATATCTGATATCTATTTGAAGATGAAAGAAACTAGTAGTGGAAAATAGACACTTTGGATTATTTGAGTGTCTGTTCTTCCATTCTAGTGTCATTAGCAGATATATGTCAGAGGTTATAAATATCTGATATCTATTTAATATAAACTGATAATTTCATTTTAAAAGTGTCGAATAGAAGATTGAGAGACAGTTAAATATATTTTTTACATTTCAAGTATCCTTCAGAGAGTAAACAAGTCGAAAAAATAGGAATATGAAATGTAAAGTTTATGAATAATTAATTATCTTTATTGGAAGTGTGATAAAAAGTTCAGTTAGTACATATAAAATAGAGAGGGACAAATTAAATATCCTTTTATGTGTTTCCAGTGGGCTCTGGCACCTTCTCGCTCCGTTCGCCGACCTTTGGTGGGCTTACATACATATATATATATATATATATATATATATATATATATATATATATATATATAGATATATAGATATAAATAGAGAATAGATAAGTAGATAAATAGACAAATAGACAGATAGACAGATGTACAGATGTACAGATAGACAGGTGGACAGATGGCAAGATGGACAGATGGACCCCCTGTTAAGAGGTTATTAATTCCCCTGTTAAGAGGTTAATGTGAGTTAGCAGAACGCATCATGTTTTCTTCCACCGTGAATCAGACAAACTTCACTGAAATTAGATTAGGGCCGGATCAAAAGAGGTAAAGGTCCGGATCCGGCCAAGGGTTGCCCATATGTGCTTTAGAGAGTAAACAAATCGGAAAATTAGGAATATGAAATGTACAGTTTATGAATAATTAATTATCTTTATTGGAAGCGTGATGAAAAGTTCATTTTGTACATATAAAATAGAGAAGGACAAATTAAATATCATTTTATAAGTTTCCAGGAGGCTCTGGCCTCTTCTTGCTACGTTCGACGACCCTCGGGGGGCTTCGCCCCCTCTCGCCTCTTTCATATTGTACATATTCGATAATAACGTAATATATCTATGTCTATCTATCTATTTCTCTCTCTCTCTCTCTCTCTCTATATATATATATATATATACAGATATAGATATAGATATGTAGATAGGGGGATTCAATTGAGGCTTCCACATAAAATTATTAAAAAGAATGCAAAAATATAAATAAATCATGTGATTTTTCATTTAGTATTTTAGTTGAATTCAATACAATTTTGCATGAGAGTTTATATCGTTCAAGTGGCCGTCCCATGAAACAATAAGAACTTTAATTTAATGGCAAATATTTTAGTAGAGTTCCTTACATAAAACTACAAAAAGTATAAAGACTTCAATCGAGTTCTTTGTTATTTTATATTTAATCGTTCAAATCGTTCTTTCATATTTAATTGTATCTCTTGTACGAAATTAATAAAACGCAAAACGATCGGCAAACAATTGTAACATTTTTTTTCTATTTTTCAGAACTCAGTGTAAGCGAAACCAATTATAGAGTGCTGTGTAAAAATAACACATTGGCCGCACGCCCTGGATTAGATGTCGACGAAGACTGCGCCCTATCCGTGACAGTCGACAGTGAACTGTTAACGAGGAAGGACGTTGCGAATGATCCTTACTACGAAGTGTTCTTACGACAGTTGGAAAAGTGGTTCGGATTAGATACCAACTGGAAACAAACAACAATGCATATGTTCAAACGATATAAAAATCAAGAAAATTTACTCTTTAAGGTTGGTCCTTGTTGATTTGTTTGTAAAAAATGATATGATCGGTGGGAGGTCATGTCAGTGTTAGAATTATGACGGGTCGTTGAAATGGTTTGCACACGAGCTCATAAATCTCGAATGGTTTGAGATATTAGGACGAAACGGAAAAGAAAAAGAATTTTTTCAACTTGTAACAATTCGTTTTACTCCATAGGCGTAGGAAAAGGACAGGGGTTTCCAATAAGAACGCAATTGTTTAATTTGAAATAGAACACAGAATTCGCACCTGAAATTTTAAGTTTTTTTATTGTAAATGTTTTTTTTTGCCAACGTTCGCGCAAGAGCTTGCCATGAGATGGTATAGCCAAAAAGTAAGCCCTGAGCGTCGCTACAGTGCCGGGAGCCATAAAAGACCCGAAAACCAGTAAA
Source organism: Acanthacorydalis orientalis (assembly GCA_034766995.1). Taxonomy (NCBI): domain Eukaryota; kingdom Metazoa; phylum Arthropoda; class Insecta; order Megaloptera; family Corydalidae; genus Acanthacorydalis; species Acanthacorydalis orientalis. The sequence goes on along the minus strand of CM068323.1, from coordinate 4,395,986 downwards.
CATCCTCGGATATAACGAACGGCGTGAGTTGCAAAAAACAATATAGAGATTGTTGCGCATCGCTTGTGGTCAAAATCTGGGAAAAATTTCAAAAAACCCAGATACCGTGATAAATGGGGGAGGGGGGTACTGACATTTATAAATGAAAAATAATGTGTAGATGACCGCCGCGTGCTTGCTTACAAGTAAGCATTTTTTGTTAAACTTTTCCTAATAATAATCCCTAAATAACTGGGACTCTATCTCGCCAATTACACTTCGGATTTCATCTTTTAGGCCGGAAATTGTTTTAGGATTGGCATACATCTGTCCTTTAACGAGACATCAAAGAAAATAGTCAAACGGTGTTAAATCTCAGGATTACTCCTCGCTCCACTCGCCACTTCTTGCTAGTGGAAGCGTTTCTCTTCACTCAGAGTAAATTTACTCTGCCGTGGATATAGACATTTCACTTTGAAAATATTAATTTCCTTTAATTTATATCAGTCAATTTGTATTCAGATTTAATTTTTCATTTCACATTCAAGCTGCCTGTAAATCGAAAATATGATAGAAAATAAGATTTCCAGCTTTTCGAAATTTGCCTCCCTAGACAGTAGTAGCTCATTTTGACCATATCTAAATCCTGCTCTGTTTTTGATACTTCTTGAATATTTTCAATCCGTCTTAAAATGTATCTGGTTGGTAGGAAAATAATTGTGGTTTGTAATCTTGAAATTCATATACATTTTTCTCTTTTTTGATTTTCTTACTTGTTTTAAGTGGTCCAGAACTATTGGATGACTAACACCTATCTTTTGTGCAAAATCTCGAATGGTTGCACGTAGTTCTGATTCAACTAACTCCTTCAGTTGGTCGTTATGAACTGAAGAAGGACGCCTTCGATCTGCTTTACCTTCAAAAACGAAATTTGAACTACGAAAACATTAAAATTTTCAAATTTAATTTTTCATTTCACATTCAAGCTACCTGTAAATCGAAAATATGATTGAAAATAAGATTTCCAGCTTTTCAAAATTTGTCGCCCATCAAAATTTGCCTCCTTGGACAGTAGTAGCCCATGTTGACCCTATCTAAACTAATGTCATCCATCCGTGTCAGCATTACTAAATAGCATGCTCATATATATTCCTTTGTTACTTTGACCGGCCTGATAGGAACGTTTTCTCCTCGCTCCACTCGCCGCTTCTTGTTAGTGGAAGCGTTTTTCTTCACTCACAGTAAATTTACTCTGCCGTGGCTATAGACATTTCACATTGAAAATATTCAATTCCTTTAAATTGTATCAGCCAATTTATATTCAGATTTATTTTTTCATTTTACATTCAAGCTGCATGTAAATCGAAAATATGATTGGAAATAAGATTTCCAGATTTTTCAAAATTTGTCGTCCATAAAATTTGCCTCCCTGGGCAGTAGTAGCCCATGTTGACCCTATCTAAATCCTACTCTGTTTTTCATACTTCCTAAATGTTTTCAATCCGTCTTAAAATGTATCTGATTGGTAGAAAAATAATTGCGGTTTATCATCTTCAAATTCATATACATTTTTCTCTTTTTTGTGTTTTTCCTTGTTGTTTTAAGTGGTCCAGAACTATTGGATGACTAACTATTATAACTATTATATAAAATCTCGAATTAAATATAATTATACAAATTCTCATTTAACTATTATACAAACTCTACAGAAATTTCACTTTAAAAATATTCACATCCTTTAAGGGGACCCGGTGGTCTAGCGGCCTAAAATTTAAGCTATTTTAAAAAAAAAATTTCTATATGAGGGTAATGAATAATGCTTTCAAATTTTTTTACACTTATTTTATTACTAATAAACTACACAAAAATGAAAATAAAGACAAAAAAAAAATTTTTTTTAAATTAGAAAAATGATGCTGAAGTCTCCCTCTCTAAAAAAATGGAATTGCGTGGTGAATGATGATTTATCTCTCCCTCTGATCTGAAATAAAACAATTGACGAATTTTTAATTAGTATAAGTATAGCTATCGCAGGAAGTAGAATAAAAAAAAAATTGACAAAATGGCGCGTAGTCAAAAGTACAAGTTTGAAAACGACCAGTATTTTTGAATGTTTTGTTAATAAAAAAAATATAAATATTTTACGGAAACTATTAGAGAGCCAGCGAGCGAGAGCTAGAACTATTCAGAATAACATATTAAAATTTCAGACAAATCGGTCAAGTAGTTTTTTTTTCTGGCCCCCGCAAAACGAAAAAAAGTAGTTTCGAGATAAACGCGTTTAAAGTTTCAACTGCTCCACTTATTCTTCTACCTACCTGACCTTCTAATGGGCTGTAGATCCTGAAATACTCTGAATTTCGTCATCAAATTTTAACAGTATATTTTTAAGATACTATACTTTCGAAAAAAAAATCGATTTTTCGAAAATTCTAGACCACCGGGTCCCCTTAATTTATATCAACCACTAATCGGTCATCAATTCAACTAGATCCGTCGATGCCCCTAACCAATTCGATAAAATGATTTTGTTTCAGGAAAATGTTATCGGATTCGACGACACGAACAATCCAGATAACAAATACACAACGAACTATCGAAACTTATTCAAGAGTGTCGACAAGTGCTCCTCCGGTGGTCCGGTGTCGAAATCGGTGTCGCTGTTTACGATCCAAGCTTCGCTTCTGATCATATTCAGTTTATTGTACGTCATTTAATCGATGTGCTGGCCGAAGATGAAACTTCTCTCATAAAGATTTGATACGTAATCGAGTGTAGTAATATGTTTTGAACGTGTTTTTTTTTTACTTTGTGTCTTTATTAAATTGGAATAGTATCGTTGTTAAAGTTATTTTTATCATATGAACGTTTCATTACATTTCTATACTATGAAATAATGTCATTGTAATTTTTCGATTTGTCAGGATAACGATATGATTATAAGTAAATTATTTGAAAACAATCCATCGAAAAACAATTATTCGAATGTATCATTGTCTGAACTCGATCCTAGAAATCCTAATTCCTGCAATTGCGCGGGCGAAACAGGACCGCCACCGTCTTCTGCGTGTTCACCCTCACTCTCCACGTACGGTAGTACGCTTCGAGCTCAGACAGGTGGACCTGCAGCGTACGGTGGATGACTTTCGGTCGCCATGAGTGCACAATTACCGCGGTGTCGTCCGCAAAGAGCGCCATGTGTTGATCTCGCGGCACGTCGTTGACGTACAGGTTGAACAACACAGGGCCCACCACACTTCCTTGCAGTTTTTTTAGGCATTTTTTAGTTTAGCTGACAGTGGATGGAATCTCTGTATCCGTGTAGTTGCTTTGTCGTTCCTGGGGATTCGATCCCTTTCAAAACTAGACTAAAACGTGTTTTATCTAACAACGTGTAGTACTGTCATATGTCATAATCTTGACTTTGCTACATAGGAAAATTTTCAAAAAACCTAGTTGAACACTTCCTTGCGGGACACCGGCCGCTATCGGTCTGATAGTAGACCGCTTACCGCTCACGCCCACACGCAGAAGGACCGCCCCTCCAGATATGAAGCCAACAAGTGGATCATACTGTCGGGAAAGCCCAGGTCGTAGATCTGACAGTTTAACACTGACATATATCTGCAACTTGATCTTCTCCCTTACCTCTTTCTTCCCTACCACTGTTTGACCAAGCTGGTAGTCAATTCCGCCGGCCTTCTTAACCCTATTCAATACTTCCTGATATCTCCTCCCATCCCTGACATAATTTAATTAATATTACAATTCTAGAAATGTTTTAATAGAGATCTCTCTAGGTATATTAAATAATATCCTTATAAATAATAAATGTTGGAAATAACAGGTGGGCTAAAAAGTTCGTAGGCTTGCATTGAAAAAAATTTTTTTTTGATAGAATTTGATTTTATTATTCAATATAGTTCCCTTCGAGGGCGATACAACGATTGTAGCGGTCATACATTTTTTCGATACCATTTTTATAATACGATTTGTCTTTAGCCTCAAAATGGGCTTCAGTTTCGGCGATTACCTCTTCATCGGAGCAAAATTTCCGTCCAGCGAGCATCCTCTTGAGGTCTGAGAACAGAAAAAAGTCGCTGGGGGCCAGATCTGGAGAGTACGGTAGATGCGGAAGCAATTCGAAGCCCAATTCTTGCAATTTCGCCATCGATTTCATTGATTTGTGACACGGTGCATTGTCTTGATGAAACAGCACTTTCTTCTTCTTCAAATGAGGCCGCTTTTTCTCGATTTCGTCTTTTAAACGCTCCAATAACGCTACGTAATAGTCGCTGTTTATGGTTTTTCCCTTTTTAAGATAGTCAATGAATATTATACCATGAGTATCCCAGAATACTGATGCCAGAACCTTGCCAGCCGACTTTTGCGTCTTTCCACGCTTTGGAGTCGGTTCATCATGTGCAGTCCACTCGGCTGACTGTCGATTGGACTCCGGTGTGAAATGATGGAGCCATGTTTCATCCATCGTCACATATCGGCGCAAAAATTCGGATTTATTACGATTGAACAGCTCCAGACACTCCTCAGAATCATCGATTCGTTGTTTGTTTTTGGTCGATTGTGAGCTCGCGCGGCACCCACTTTGAACAGAGCTTTCGCATATCCAAATATTCATGCACGATATGACCAACACGTTCCTTTGATATCTTTAGGGTCTCAGCTATCTCAATCAACTTCACTTTACGGTTATCAAACATTATTTTGTGGACTTTTTTGATGTTTTCGTCGGTAACGGCCTCTTTGGGACGTCCACTGCGTGCATCGTCCTCGGTGCTCATTTCGTCTCGTTTAAATTTAGCAAACCACTTCTCTACGGTAGATTTTCCTGGTGCAGAGTCCGAATAATGTTTATTAAGCCAAGCCTTGGTTCAACAGTATTTTTTTTCGCCAAAAAGCAATGCTTTATTAACACACGAAATTCCTTTTTATCCATTTTTTCAAGGTAACAAAAGTTCTTTCACTAAAAATGCTATAACTCAGATACTAATAGTGCAACAGCTGTCAAATTTATACACGCGTCTTTTGAAGGTTAGGGCCAACTAAAAATCATATGGATTTGATACTAGTAGCGCCATCTATGTGGCAGCCTACGAACTTTTCAGCCCACCTGTTAAATCAATTTGATTTCATTAACACTCAATAAATAAAAGATTAATAAACAATTGTAGAGTTTCATACACTCTATAAGTAAAAGAAATGATTTAATTCAATGAACGATAATCAATACATATTTTTTCTTTGTGATTTATTAATTTCCTTTTCATTGCATCGTCGATCGATGTTATTCTCTTGCATCGTTCCGTTAGATTTGTGTGTTTTCAATGTCAAAAGCGAACATGCTCATGAATTCGAAATACAGGAACAAATCGATATATAATAGAGACTATAACGAATTTAATCAAATATAAGAAGAGTTAAATACAGAACGTGCTCATTGAATGCGAAGAGTGCTGCTAGGATGTCGGTCAAGCAGCTGCTTGTGTTTTTTGTGACCGGTAAGTATTTATATATATATATATATATATATATATATATATATATATATATATATATATATATATATATATATATATATTAGATTGTTTGATTCGTCTCTTCACACTTATCACAATTACTATAATTGCGACTTCACCAGTTTTTAATTTAATATATTTACATATCAGTATGTTTTGTTTCTATACGAGAAGGGACGGATTCGTACATACAATAGAATTCGTTTATAATGAACAAAATTCAATCTATAAATCGTTTTTTTTTCATAAAAAAATATTTTTTTTTTCTTAAAAAAATATACATTTTTTTATAAAAAAATATATAATTTTATGATATATATATATATATATATATATATATATATATTTGTATAATATATATATATATATATATATATATATCATAAAATATTTTTTTTTCATAAATATATTTTCATAAAAAAAATATAGTCACGCACACAATTAAACGTACACCGTACACATTTAAATATATTTAAGAATAATAATTCTATTCTATTGTGTCCTGTCCGATAAGAATAATAATTCTATTCTGTCAGATCTGTTTTCTACTCGAAATAAATAATTAATTTTTGATATTTTAATAACAAATAAATACAAACATTTATTTCCTATTATTAGGTTGGTATGAAAATGATTTCGGTTTTTGTTTTCTGAATTCTAACCTTAATTTATTTTCAATGAGTGTCATGTCATCGTGTTCATGTTAATATCATTTTCAAGTGCATTTCTCGGTCGGTATTCTGGTAAGATCGACTTTGTTTTTATTATTAATTTTGCCTCAAATTGGGCTTCTGAATTAAAGATGGAGAAGATGCAAATAAGAATGTTTTTTTGTATGAGTTCAAATAAATAAACACTTTTGATATTTAAATAACAAATAAATACAAATTAAACTTTTATGTCCTGTTATTAGGTTGGTATGAGAATGATTCCGTTTTTGTTTTCTGAATTCTAACCTTATTTATTTTCAATGAGTGTCATCTCATCGTGTTCATGTTAATATTATTTTCAAATACATTTTTCGGTCTATTTTTAGGTACCTTTGGTTGACTTTGGTTCAATTATTAATTTTGCCTCAAATTGGGCAACTGAATTAAAGATGAAAAATAGTCAAATAAGAATATTTTTTGTATGAGTTCCAATAAATAATGACTTTTGATATTTTAATAACAAATAAATACAAACATTTATTTCCTGTTATTAGCTGGGTAGGAAAATGATTTCGGTTTTTGTTTTCTGAATTCTAACCTTAATTTATTTCAATGAAAGTGTCATTCTACCGAATTCGTGTTAATATCATTTTCAAGTACATTTTTTGGTCTATATTTAGGTACCATTGACTATGGTTTAATTATTAACTTTGCCTCAAATTGGGCTACTGAATTAAAGATGGAGAAGATGCAAATAAGAATATTTTTTTGGTGAGTTCAAATAAATAATTACTTTTGAAATTTTAATAACAAAAAAATATCAACTTAACATTTATTTCCTGTTATTAGGTTGGTAGAAAAATGATTTCGGTTTTTGTTTTCTGAATTCTAACCTTAATTTGTTTCAATGAAAGTGTCATTCCACCGAATTCATGTTAATATCATTTTCAAGTGCATTTCTCGGTCGGTATTCTGGTAAGATCGACTTTGTTTTTATTATTAATTTTGCCTCAAATTGGGCTTCTGAATTAAAGTTGGAAAAGATGCAAATAAGAATGTTTTTTTTTGGATGAGTTCAAATAAATAAACACTTTTGATATTTTAATAACAAATAAATACCAACTTAACTTTTATTTTTTTTCAATGAAAGTGTCATTCCACCGAATCATGTTAATATCATTTTCAAATACATTTTTTGGTCTATATTTAGGTACCATTGACTATGGTTTAATTATTAACTTTGCCTCAAATTGGGCTACTGAATTAAAGATGGAAAAGATGCAAATAAGACCATTTCCTTTGGATGGGTTCAAATAAATAATTACTTTCGATTTTTTAATAACAAATAAATACAAATTAAACTTTTATTTTCTGTTCTTAGCTCGGTATGAAAATGATTTCGGTTTTTGTTTTCTGAATTCTAATCTTATTTTTTTCAATGAATGAATCCTATTTATATGCCGGAGACATATAAATATGGTTTCACGTACTGTGCATTAATCGATGGCAACATATAAATATGTGTTATAATATATATATATATATATATATATATATATATATATATATGTATGTATATATATATATATGCCAAATTTGATATTTCTTATCGACTACTCGTAGATTAATATTGCGTTCTTTGATCATATTCAAAGCAAACGATAACAGTAATTTCATCCTTAAACCCCAAAAATTTCAAAGTTGTCTTTTAATTGTTTTAAAATAGGAAAAATAGCAAAAATGGGTAAATCCATGTATTTATTATTACTTTGGCTTATTACTGGTGAAGTCCAGGTACAGTTGTAATCCTTCATTAATTACCATAATTAAAAAGGACTTGAAAAGTTTCAAAAGTACCTGCCCCTACAAGAAATTTAGTCATTCTTTTTTCGTGGGGCGTGGTCTTAAAATGTTTGCCTTCAGTGTATGTTAGACTAAAAATGGTCTCTACTCTTTTTTGTGTAATTCGGTTAGTAGTTTTTATGTACCCAGTGTCACTTGTGTGATTGAGGTGAGTATTTTAACACCTCAATTGGTCGAGCGGTTTTGATGTTACAGGGGCACTTTTTTCGTCCCTGACGGAATGCCGTTTTACAGCCGCTATCTTGCTTTTTTGAGAACAACTATACACCCGTTTTTAAGGGGATCCGGTGGTCTAGCGGCCTAAAATTTAAGCTATTTTAAAAATTTTTTTTCTATATGAGGGTAATGAATAATGCTTTCAAATTTTTTTACACTTATTTTATTACTAATAAACTACACAAAAATGAAAATAAAGACAAAAAAAAAATTTTTTTTAAATTAGAAAAATGGTGCTGAAGTCTCCCTCTCTAAAAAAATGGAATTGCGTGGTGAATGATGATTTATCTCTCCCTCTGATCTGAAATAAAACAATTGACGAATTTTTAATTAGTATAAGTATAGCTATCGCAGGACGGTAGAATAATAAAAAAAAAAAATTTGACAAAATGGCGCGTAGTCAAAAGTACAAGTTTGAAAACGACCAGTATTTTTGAAAGTTTTGTTAATAAAAAAAATATAAATATTTTACGGAAACTATTAGTACGGAAACTACTAGAGAGCTAGAACTATTCAGAATAACATATTAAAATTTCAGACAAATCGGTCAAGTAGTTTTTTTTTTCTGGCCCCCGCAAGACGAAAAAAAGTAGTTTCGAGATAAACGCGTTTAAAGTTTTGCCGGCTCCACTTATTCTTCTACCTACCTGACCTTCTAATGGGCTGTAGATCCTGAAATACTCTGAATTTCGTCATCAAATTTTAACAGTATATTTTTAAGATACTATACTTTCGAAAAAAAATCGATTTTTCGAAAATTCTAGACCACCGGGTCCCCTTAATTAAGAGATTAAGAAAAATCGTTGACAGCTTGGTTATCAAAATCGGTTCAACCGTTCGGGCTGTAGGTGGGAACAAATGAACTTGGTTACATACACACACACACACACAAAATATTAACATACATACACACGAAAAACTTGACCGTTCTCCTTTGGCTTTGCCGTAGTCGGGTAAAAAGTTTCACTTAAATTTCATAAAAAAGTATTCGGTATTTTAGAAGCTATGACGATTTTTGTAAATCGATGCAACATGGTCGAAAACATTAAAATATGGCGGTTACTCGGATCGGTTCTCGTGCAAACAGCACGGGCCGTATACTGTTGATATGTGTATAAATCATAAAGTTTTGATATTTTTTAAGCATTCACCTTCTGTTCTGCCGGTCTACCAGAGTTTATATGTACTGATGGATCTATATTGAAGTTGAAAAATGTATGTGACGGTAAAATTGATTGCAAAGATGGATCTGACGAAACCAAAGGATTGTGTTATCATCTTATGTACGTACAAATATTTATTTAGTTATCTTTCCCCCATCTCTTTCTCTCTTTATATATATATATATATATATATATATATATATATATATATATATATATATATATATATATTAAGTCGGTAGGAAAATAATTGCGGTAATGTATATGAATTTGAAGATCATAAACCGCAATTATTTTTATATCAACATCCTATATACATACACTCATATATATATATATACATACATACTTATACATACATATATATATATATATATATATATATATATATATATATATATATATACATATATTAGGTTGGTAGGAAAATAATCGCGGTAATGTATATAAATTTAAAGGTTATAAACCGCAAATATTTTCCTACCAACGTAATATATATATATATATATATATATATATATATATATATTAGGTTGGTAGGAAAATAATTACGGTAATGTATATGAATGTGCAGGTCATTAACCGCAATTATTTTTATATCAACCTAATATATATATATATATATATATATATATATATATATATATATATATATATACGAGGGTGATTTGAAAAGTTTACAGCCTAAGATATAGTGACAGTATATTTAAAATATTTGTGGCGCATCACAAAGCGATATCAATCTTATACATAACCTCAAAGTCTATAATTAATGTCTCAATCTGTTTGTTATAAAAAATAATTTAAATAAAGCTGTTTTTGTGTCGTTGTTGAAATAGAAGGAAATCAAAGGATTGTGTTATCATCTTATGTACGTACAAATATTTATTTAGTTATTTTCCCCCATCTCTTTCTCTCTCTTTATATATATATATATATATATATATATATATATATATATATATATATATATATATTTGGTTGATAAGAAAATAATTACGGTAATGTATATGAATTTAAAAGCCATAAACCGCAATTATTTTTATTCCAACCTAATTTATATATGTATATATATATATATATATATATATATATATATATATATATATATACACACATACATATATACTAGGGCGATTTGCAGTTCGCAGACTATGATATAAGTGACAGTAAATTTAAAATATTTGTGGCGCATTACAAAGCGATATCAATCTTATACATAACCTCAAAGTCTATAATTAATGTCTTCAGCAGTTTGTTATAAAAAACAATTTAAATAAAGCTACTTTTGTGTCGTTGTTGAAATAGAAGGAAATCAAAGTATTGTGCTATCATCTTAAAAAATTCGTAATAATAGAATATTTTTATATTTATTGACTTATTAGTTTCTTACAAAAGGAATTTCATGTTATGTATTACATTTTTGGTATTACATATTAACCCATTTGAGACCGTGTTCCTTAAATGAGGATTGAAACATTTTATCACTTATACATCAATCAAAGAATATATTCTTTGAGGAAAAAAATAGAATATATATTCATTTCAAAGTTAAGTTATTCTTAGAGCATAAAGTAAATTATTAAGTATAAAAAGTTATAATCTGTCACATTTCTTACAAACGTAGTTTTTATTTTGAGTGCATTTTCCTCATACATATTTTTCACAGATATTAAAAATGGTGGTAGTCTTATTATTATTATAACAGTACTCTATTCGACATCATTTGCGTGAACAAAGTGAGATCTTTGAAGTTGTTTGTACATTGGCTTCTCGTGATTCCATCCCTGGTTTTACATTTTCAACGACATTTGCAGTGGAAAGTTCATCTGCTAGTTGAAACATAAATTCACTTTCCATAATACTTTTTTTGGAATATCCTGTCGGATCGGGTACGTCTTTGAAAATATTATGAAGTGGTAATAATCTTCCAGGACTAGACCCTTCTTGTATTTTTCGCTAACTGGTTTCGTCTGCATAGATTTCATTTTGATGATCTTGTAGTCTACTTTCATTTTCATCTTCAGAACTTGAAAGCACTCGAGCACATCTTCTTTTACGTAAATTCAAAATATTTTCAAATTCACTATCACTTTATGAGGACTCCTGAGCATTTTCTCCGTCTGAAAACTAATTACCACCATTCTTACTATCAAAAAGTTCATCGTGAGTACCGCATAGTTAATTTTCAATTTCTTCTGGTTCACCTTCACTGTCATATAGTTCATCGTCCTGGATATCAGATCATTCCATTGGCATATCGTTTAGTTTTTCCAATAATTGACAGATTTTTAATCGTTTTGCCATTTTCAGGATTTATAAAATTAAAATAAAACTAGTGACTACATAAAATTTATATATGTATTTATTTTTCTCACCTCATACTAATTGAAATAATATGTCGTTTATTATTATTTATATAATTATTTTTTTATTATTTATTATATTATATGAGTGCGACATTCAACAAACACTTCAATACACTTTCCACGTCTCCAAATCTAAATGAACGACTGAATATATTTTCGAATCAATGCATTAGTTTTGCATTACCATTATGATCGATCCGGAATTTTCCTGATAATTTTCACTATCGTACTGAATGGTACTCAGTAAAAATTCTAAAAACGTGTGAGAAATTGTACAAAACGAGTGAACTGGTTAATTCGTGTTCGATAAACAGATTGCAGGACATTTTTACACTTTCACAGGTACCAGTCACTTTGACTGGTATCCGGTATAAGTAGCCAGGATACAAAATTATTTTGTTTTTGAATAAAAAAAAATAATAATAAAATTCATTATATTATTTTCTTACCCATCGCTGCAAAAGTCGTGACATAGTTTCGAAAAAAAATGTAACATGAAGTAGGAATTTTAAAATAAAATTGTAAAACCAGTAATTTTGACTGCTGTGGTAGTTCTAGTGTTAAAAGAAAAACTCTGTTAGGCCTTATTCGCACGAGCGTTAAGAAAACGTTGCGTTCAGAGTTAACGTTAGCGTTTTTAAAACGCTCGCAAATATAATGTTCATATGAGCGTTTAAAAATCACTTCTTTTCATCATCTTCGGACGCATGAATTCAGAAGAGTTGTTCGCAATAGCTGTATGTATTTTAAGAAGGCGAAAAAAAATGAAAAAGTTCTGTGTGCACCCTCTGAATGATCGGACGATACTTGAAAGGACAGTTTGTGACTATTTATGAAGATTGAAGGTTGTATCCGGATGTTTTTCAGCTACTCCAGTATGAAAATTGAAACATTTAATGAATTATTGAGAATTGTTATTTACGATATTTTCCCAATTTGGGATTATTTTTGAAGTCACTCATCTATGTGCCATCGTTCAAAATTCTGTTTGAATAATTTGGTAAAACTTTTTTATATAACAAAGTTCTCGATTCCACCTCCAAAATAAAACGTTCAGTATCAAATACCGCCATTTTCGTAAACGCTGTCTGCCGTTATCTGTTGTACTTGTGGTCAGTACCAACGTGCAAGCAAGACTCACTGACAAATTCGGCGTCATTCGGCGCTTTTCAAACGCCTATGCGAATGAAAACACTCTCTTCCATGTGTTCCATTTACTTCAACGCAAAACGCTCGGCATTAGAAATGGATCAAGTTCTATATTTCTTACCGCCGGCCTGTGAAAAGAAACACCGAGCTTCGTATGTTTTATTGAAAAGATGAAAAAAAGCGCGTGTCGATGCGTTTTTTTTAACGCCCGTGCGAATGACGCCTTACTGGTCGATGGTTGTTTGTATAATTCATCATACACTAAGTAAAAGCGAGCAACGTAACAGATTTGTAATTCTTTCTTCGACATATTCACAGTTCTCGATCCGTTCGTTTCTCGATCATTACTCGTAATATGCTTGCATTATTAAATAAAATTATTGATTTTATGTATTAGTTATCTAATATAATCGATACAGATATGATTTTTCAGTTGCCCATCAAACATGTATCGATGCCATTACGGAGCTTGTATAAGGAAATCATTAGTTTGCAATGGTGTAAACGAATGTGCAGATCAATCGGATGAAAGCCAGTGCGGACTTGAGAAAAATAGCTGCAGGTAAGAAATTGTATATCCCAACATACAGAATTGATTTGTGGAAGTGTGTTTAGTCACAGTGACAAGACATTTTCAATTGGTTTTAGTTCCGAGGAATACAGATGTGGTTCTAAAGAATGTATTCCTTTGACACAAATTTGTAACGGGAATGAAGACTGTCAAGACGGTTCCGATGAAAGTAAAAACACGTGCGAGGAATTTCCATGTCCTGTAAACAGTTATCACTGTAATCACGGGGGATGTATACATACTGATGCTCGGTGTGACGGTTACAAGGACTGCTTAGATGGCTCGGACGAATCGGAAATCTTGTGCAAAACATTAAAATGTACCGGAAATGAATGTGATATATGTAAGTCCATTTTATATAATACTTTTCTTTATACAGTCATTTCTATAAGGTGTTACAACAGTGTGTATGAATTATCAAGAAAAAAAATATTTACAGTCGGTCAAAAAAGTATTCATACACATTACATGTTCTTATAATAACAGTTTTAGAATTGTTGCTAAAAGTCACTCTCATTCGTTCATTTTTCACCGATCTCACAAGACATAATTCTTTTTCTGATCAGAAATGTTCAATAATTGATTGGTGATCATTTTTAGATCAATTATAAGGGGAGGATACGACCTTGGGAATTGAGTTTGGGACCGAACTTCGTGTAGTGGTAGGGTACCCTAAGGGTATTAATATAGTCACGTACTAGCTCGTACTATCCAGTCATTTTCGAGAAAAAAAGGATCCAAAGTTTCCGCATCAGGCTTATGAGAGAAACATTTTAACCGTTGTGAACCCTCTGACCGACCGATGAGCTGAACACCGTTTTTACTTTTTTGTTTTCTTCTCTTATCTCTACGCTTCTCTTTCTCCTCTTATGTTTCTTCTTCCCTGCCCTTATTTCTCTCCTCACTCTTTTGGGCGTGGGTTTTTATCCGGCATCTTGGTTTTTTGCAATTCTTCCCAGATAATGACCACAAGCGATGCGTAACATCTTTTTGTTCTCCAACTCACGGCGTTCGTTGCATCCGTGGAAGCATACTGGTTTTTGGTTTAAATATATATATATATATATATATATATATATATATTTATAATATATATATATATATATATATAAAATATTTTTTTTCATAAATATATTTCCAAAAAAAATATACAGTCACGCACACAATTAAGCGTACAACGTACATATTTAAATATATTTAAGAATAATAACATAATTCTATTCTATTGTGTCCTGTCCGATAAGAATAATTAATTCTATTCTGTCCGATCTTTTTTCTGCTCGAAATAAATAATTAATTTTTGATATTTTAATAACAAATAAATACAAACATTTATTTCCTGTTATAAGGTTTGTAGGAAAATGATTTCGGTTTTTGTTTTCTGAATTCAAACTTTATTTTTTTCAATGAAAGTGTTATTCCACCGAATTCATCTTAATATCATTTTCAAGTACAATTTTTGGTCTGTATTTAGGTACCATTGACTTTGGTTTTATTATTAATTTTGCCTCAAATTGGCCTACTGAATTAAAGATGGAAAGGATGTAAATAAGAATGTTTCTTTTGGATGAGTTCAAATAAATAATTACTTTTGATATTTTAATAACAAATAAATACCAACTTAACTTTTATTTCCTGTTATTAAATTGGTAGGAAAATATTTTCGGGTTTATCTTCTGAATTCTAACCTTAATTTATTTCAATGAAAGTGTCATTCCACCGAATTCATCTTAATATCATTTTCAAGTACATTTTTCGGTCTGTATTTAGGTACCATCGAATTTGGTTTTATTATTAATTTTGGTTCAAATTGGGCTACTGAATTAAAGATGGAAAAGATGCAAATAAGAATGTTTTTTTTTATATGAGTTCAAATCAATAATTACTTTTGATATTTTAATAACAAATAAATACCAACTTAACTTTTATTTCCTGTTATCAGCTTGATATGAAAATAATTTCGGTTTTTGTTTTCTGAATTCTAACCTTATTTTTTTCAATGAAAGTGTCATCTAATCGTGCTCATTAACAAAAAAAAAAACATTAAAGAAAAACAATTAAAAAAACCGTTGTGAATCAGCTTGACAGCTAGGTCGAAGCGCGAACCTGATCCTCTCGAGTTCTGCGGTTCCCAAATTGAGTGGACGGGCTCGGCCGCGTACCTAGGTGTCAAGCTCGACAAACACCTGCATTTCAAAAGCCACGTCTCGTACGTGCTCTGCAGGTTGTACCCGCTGCTGAATAGGAAGTCGAAATTGTCGCTGAGAAGTAAGCGCTTGCTCTACCTTAGCTTCGTTCGGCCGATTATGACGTATGCGGGTGCGGCTTGGACTTACAGCCCAACTTCTATTAAACGGTTGCAAGTGTTTGAGAACCAGGTGCTGCGCCTCATCACTGATGCGCACTTCCTGGCGAGACACACTACACTGCATCGGGACCTTCTGCTCCCTACAATTGACTAGTTTGTCCGCGGATAGGCTCGCCGACTGTACGATCGAGCGGAGGCCAGCGACAACTCTCTAGTCCACGGGCTAGGCAAGAATGACCTCGTCGCCGAACACTACCGCTTCCAGTGGCCTAGTCTGCTGAAAGCGTAGTGCGAGACGACGAACGGTCTACGATCCGGCGTACACACCACCGAATGAGTCAGTAAGAGGTTTGCCTTCACAGGCCAACCTAGAACCTCTCCACTAGGAGGCGGCCTTCTTGGAGGCCTTGGAAAACTGCTCCATTATATCGAAAAAATTAACCCTATAGAGCAACCATCCAGGGATATGAGCAACGCGAGCCGTGAGCGTACTCGCTCGGAGCTCAAGTAACTGCGAGGGCCCATCAGGCCCGAGCTGCAGGTGTGTGTGTGTTGACAGCTAGATGATAACGAGGCGGCTTCAAGTATCTGACGTACTAGCTCGCACTATCCAGTCATTTTTGAGAAAAAAGGCTCCAAAGTTTCCACATCAGGCTTATAAGAGAAAAATTATTAACAGTTGCCAGCTAGTCTGATAGCTGGGCGGTAGCGAGTCAGGTTCAAGTCTCACTTGGTCCATGAAATGTTTTTCTTCACCCGAATAATTATTTAATGCACTTTATGCATTTATTAAAAAACAAATTATTTAAATAAAGTTGAAATGACATTTTCTAGCGATTTTTTTTCGAAAAATGCCTTTTTTTCAATTTTTACAATTTCATTTCAGAAAATGATTTTTTCACCAATTTTTTTTAATTTTTTGAATTATTTTGCAAACATATGTCTATTAAAGTGTTCACGTGGTATATGATCCCGTTAAAGTGTTCACTTGGTATATCACAGAAAGAATTTTATACATTTCTCTATACACAATATCCCCTGGAATATACCACACGACCACTTTAATATACGAATATGTTTGCAAAATAATGCAAAAAATGAAAAAAAATTGTCGAAAAAATAATTTTCTGAAATAAAATTGTAAAAATTTAAAGAATGAGCATTTTTCGATAGAAAATTGCAAGAAAATGATATTTCATCTTTATTTAAATATTTTTTTTTAATAAAATGCATTAAACAATTATTCAGGTGAAGAAAAATGATGTATTCACACATTTTCTTATTGAAATGAATACTCAAAAAACACAAAAATAACGGATTCCAATGCAACCTCCTATTATATATATATATATATATATATATATATATATAAGTCCATTTGCGCCATATGTGCACATTTTGCAACAAGATCTTCAATTTAAAATATTTCTATCGTTGAAAAAACCTGACATTTCACATACGAGGTCATACAATTAAGTAATGCGACAAAATTCAAAAATCGAGTATATTTAAAAATTAAGGTACATCGCTGCGATCCCCTTCAAAGTAGTCCCCTCTCACATCTATACACTTATTCCAGCGAGTTTTGCAGTTTTCGTAACAATTCTGGAACACTTCTTGTGGGACCTCTCCGAGTACCCTCGTCACAGATTCTTGGATATCTTCAACGGAGTCAAAATGTCGACCTTTGACGAATTTTTTCATATGGGGGAATAGGAAAAAGTCGCGGGGTGACATGTCCGGTGAATAGAGCGGTTGTGGTAACGTTGCGATGCCTTTAGACGCCAAAAACTGAGAGACACTGAACGCACTGTGACAGGGAGCATTGTCGTGATGCAGAACCCAAGCCTTCGCGATCTCTGGACGCACTCTGAGCACCCTTTTTCGTAATTTTTCGAGCACATTGCGGTAGAATACTTGATTTACGGTTTGTCCAGGTGGTACGAACTCTTTGTGAACCACCCCTTTGCTGTCGAAGAAGCAAATCAACATGGTTTTCACTTTGGCCTTGCTCATTCTCGCCTTCTTTGGCCTTGGTGCTCCAGGGGACAGCCACTGTTGGCTTTGTCGTTTAGTTTCGGGGTCATATTGAAAGAACCAACTTTCATCACCAGTAATAACTCGATCGAGAAGAGTAGGATCACTTTCAACCTGCTCGAGACAATCTTCTCTGTTCCATTTTCGTGACATGCACTACTCGCGCGTTGTTACAAAACACTAAACAGCTGGCGAAGAAATGATCGTACGAGGGTGGTCAAGGTCTCAATCGAGAGAGTAGGGATCTGCTATTACGGTGGCGGAGTTATAGGTTCGCAGTGTTACCACAGACCGAGAAAAAAAATCGGTCGCATTACTTAATTGTCTGACCTCGTACACCGATACTTTTTATTTGCTTATAAATATTTACCAACTCCTCAGAACACCTCTCAGATTGAAAAATTCACTGGTTTGTATTTTAATTAACTTCTGTTTATTTCTATTACTTTGATTAAAGTATTCACATATTTTGTTATTAAAATCAATGCTCAAAAAATACAAAAAATAGCGGATTTCAATGCAACCTCCTAATATACATATATATATATATATATATATATATATATATATATATATATTGTATATTATATATATATATTATATTATATATATATATATATATATATATATATATATATATATATATATATATAATATATATCCATTGCCCCATAATCCAAGTCCATTTGCCCCATAAGTAAACATTTCGCAGCAAGATCTTCAATTTAAAATATTTCCATCGTGGAAAAAACCTGACATTTCACATACACCGATACTTTTTATTTGGTTATAAATATTTACCAACTCCTCAGAACACCTCTTAGATTGAAAAATTCACTGGTTTGTATTTTAATCTACTTCTGTTTACTTCTTTTACTTCTATTTAGTTTGGTTAATGTATTCACACATTTTGTTATTGAAATGAATGTTCAAAAAACACAAAAAATAGTAGTTTTCAATGTAACCTCCTTATATATATATATATATATATATGTATATGTATATGCATATGCATATGTATATGTATATGTATATGTATATGTATATGTATATGTATATGTATATGTATATGTATATGTATATGTATATGTATATGTATATGTATATATATATATATATATATATATATATATATATATATATATATATATATATATATATATATGTAAGTTCATTTGCACCATAAGTGCACATTTTGCAGCAAGATCTTCAATTTAAAATATTTCTATCGTGAAAAAAACCTAAAATTTCACATACACTGATACTTTTAATTTGTTTATATATATTTAATAACTCCTCAGAACACCTCGCAGTTTGAAAAATCGACTGGTTTGTTTCTTAATCAACGTCTGTATTTATCAGATTAATTTATAAAAATGTCAAGAACATCAGCATAACTTCTCTTAAAGATTGAATAACTACTGTTCATGTTATTTATTATTTATTAATAATAACTATCGTTCCTGTTATCAAATAAAATCTATTCTGACTGCGTTACAGTAAAAACTAAACTGACCTGTCCTCCAGTCATTTCATCGAGACTTTCTCTCACATGTCAGATGAACGAAGGTCCTGAGAAAGGATTGCTGCCGTGTGAAAAACCGTTACCGATCAATGCAACCGTACTTTATGGTTGTAAAGAATTTTATAAACCGGCGAGTTCGAAGGACGTTGAAAATGTCGAGATGATCTGCCAACCGGATGGGACATGGAGTAGACACATATTAAAATGTGAACCAGGTGTGAATTAGTCATACGTTTTGTATTTTATTTCTTAATTATTGTGCGAGGAAGGATTTTAATTTTTTTATATCGGGTGGACCAGAAACGAATGCACTTGTTACAGATATATAAAATTCACCAAAAAATGGGTAGGATGTATTCAGGACACTGCTGTAGGATTTTATGTAGAATACGGGATGATGTAATCAGGGATGAGTCAATATTTGTAAAAATATTGGCTAGTTTTTTTTAAAAAAAACAACTTAAAAAACAAGTACCGAGACTCTCATTGAATGCTTAATCATGCAACTGATTCACACATTGATATGTGATGACATCAATCATAATTTATCATTTAATATTGGAAATGATCTGACTGATCAATATCTGGTTTACAAAACTAATGTTGTGCTAAGAAAACATTTTTTTCTAGAGTGTGGTAAGAAAGATCCGTCCGTATTACCATTAATAGTCCATGGATGGAAAATCCAACAGGGACAATGGCCTTGGCATGCAACCCTGTACGTTTTAGAAGGCGGAAAATGGAATTTCTGGTGCGGGGGAAGCTTAATTTCCGAACTGGTTGTTGTAACAGGTACATACTATATATTATTGATTGCATACCTGAACTGTTAGCAGATATTTTAGAACAGGACATCTTAACGTGTGAGAAATGATTATTTAACAGAGTCATAGAAGGGAGATAGAAAAAGTATAAGTTTTTTCTAAGAAAAAATTAGTGATATCCTCCTTTTAATTACTGTGTTGGTCATCTCCCGGGAAATCCTCGCCCCCGAGCCAATACCCTTGCCTAACAACTAACAGAAATTAACAAGTTATACACACAAATAGATGGTGTGCGATTTCAGTGTAAAACTGAATTTTTCTAGCGACAAAGTCAAAATACGAGGACAGACAATTAAGTAATGCTACAAAATTCAAAAATCGAGTATATTTAAAAATTAAGGAACATCGCTGCGATCCCCTTCAAAGTAGTCCCCTCCCGCATCTATACACTTATTCCAGCGAGTTCTCCAGTTTTCGTAACAATTCTGGAACACTTCTTGTGGGACCTCTCCGAGTACCCTCGTCACAGATTCTTGGATATCTTCAACGGAGTCAAAATGTCGACCTTTGACGATTTTTTTCATATGGGGGAATAGGAAAAAGTCGCAGGGTGACATGTCCGGTGAATAGGGCGGTTGTGGTAACGTTGCGATGCCTTTAGACGCCAAAAACTGAGAGACACTGAACGCACTGTGACAGGGAGCATTGTCGTGATGCAGAACCCAAGTCTTCGCGATCTCTGGACGCACTCTGAGCACCCTTTTTCGTAATTTTTCGAGCACATTGCGGTAGAATACTTGATTTACGGTTTGTCCAGGTGGTACGAACTCTTTGTGAACCACCCCTTTGCTGTCGAAGAAGCAAATCAACATGGTTTTCACTTTGGACTCCGCGCCTCGTCTTTGACGCTCTCACGGCCTTTTTTAAAATCGGCATGCCACCGAAACACCTGACTACGACTCAGGGAATTACTACCATACACTTTAAGCACTTTTTCATAAGTTTATGTCGCTGTTTCGCCGAGTTTTGCACAAAATTTTATCGCGCACCGTTGCTCTAAATTTCTCTGTTCCATTTTCGTGACATGCACTACTCGCGCGTTGTTACAAAACACTAAACAGCTGGCGAAGAAATGATCGTACGAGGGTGATCAAGGTCTCAATCGAGAGAGTAGGGATCTACTATTACGGTGGCGGAGTTACAAGTTCGCAGTGTTACCACAGGCCGAGAAAAAAAATCGGTCGCATTACTTAATTGTCTGACCTCGTATGACACCGTCAAACAGCAAGATTGCTAATAATACAAGTTAAAGTCTAGATAATAGGGATTCAATCCCAAGGCTTGACAACTCGCCTCAAGTTTACAGAGAACAATAACAACATCAGACAAAAACATAAAACGCTCAAAAGAAAGTGTAAAACTGATAAGACATTTGTTCAAAATATTTGTATTTACTGAAGATTTAGAGTAAAAAAGTTTTTACACATTCAAACATTGTATTTTGTTATGTTAATTTTTATAAACGTTTCCAATAAAAATAAATAAGTCTTACATTTTATGCCTAATATTTATGTGATTAATTTGTTAATTTCTGTTGAAGCTCATGGCATTTACATTTACATGGCATTTTACTCATGGCTTCCGTATAGAGACTGTTGTTGCTATACGAGGGTGGTCCCAGAAGTACCCGACCCAACCAAGAAAACACAAAAATTTTGGAAAAAAATATATTTGTTTTTCAACATAATCTCCTTTCAGCTCTATACACTTTTCCCAGCGATGTTCAATAAGTTCGATACCCCTTTTATAATAAGAACTGTCTTGCTCCTCAAAATACCCATTAACTGCCGACATCACTTCTTCATCGTTGGGAAATCTTTGACCACTGATCCATTTTTTCAAGTTTGGGAGCAGAAAATAATCCGAGGGGGCTAAATCTGGCGAATAGGGTGCATGAGGTAGCAATTCAAACTTTAATTCATTAATTTTGGCCATTGCAATGACGGATTTGTGAGCTGGTGCATTGTCTTGATGAAACGACACTTTCTTCTTAGCCGAATGCGGCCGTTTTTGCTTGATTTATTCGCTCAAACGTCGCAATAAGTTCGCATAATACTCGCCGTTGATAGTTTTTCCTTTTTCAAGATAGTCAATGAAAATTATCCCACGCGCATCCCAAACAACCGACGCCATGACCTTGCCTACAGATGAAACGGTCTTCGCCTTCTTTGGAGCCGGTTCTCCCTTTTCAGTCCATTGTTTTGATTGTTCTTTTGTCTCGGATGTGAAGTGATGGACCCATGTTTCATCCATGGTTATGAAACGGCGCAAAAATTCTGCTTTGTTGCTGTGAAACTTCGCTAAACACTCAATTGAAACATCTTCACGACACTGTTTTTGCTCGAATGTGAGCAAACGCGGCACCCATCTTGCACACAGCCTTCTCATGTCCAAATTTTCAGATAATATGCGATGCACCGCACTTTTTGAAATGCCTTCTATGTCTGCTAGCTCGTGCACTCTCAGTCGACGATCATCCAGTACCGCTTTGTCGCTTTTCTTCACCATTTCTGGAATCGTCACCTCATTTGGTCGACCACTGCGATGCTCGTCTCGGCAGCTCGTACGGCCTCGTTTAAAATCTGCTACCCAATATTTCACTGTTGTAAACGAAGGAGCAGACTCACCCAGAGTAGAATCCAGTTCAGCTTTTATATTGGTCGGGCTGAGACCTTTCAAATAAAAGTATTGTATCACGTAACGATGACCAATTTTCTCCATTTTCACAAATTCACTGAAAACGTTCACTATTGATGGCTGCCAAACAAATACTAAACAACGTGGCGTCCTCAAACTTGAAACATATGCTTTATAGATTGTGTACTTTCTAATACAGTGATATTTTTCAAACAACTACCGCCATCTCTAGGTCAGGCCGGGTACAACTGGGACTACCCTCGTATTTATTGCAAAAGTCTTGCTCCTCCGATTTAAAATCACGTTTTACATTGTAATCAATCAATTTAGAAAGAAATTTGAATTTTTAAAGTGCGTTTTCACAAAAGACCTTACACTGAACTATTACCAAAGTTTCAATTTAAAATTAATTTTATATTCAGTATTAAAAAAGCATATATTTTACTAAATTCCGTTGGTCACGTGGTGACATTAATAGTAACCCACAGTAGTAAAAGAGAGTTCGTAAAACGTTTCTATTTGGGTCAAGAAGGAAAGATTTACTTAGCCCTGAAGTTCATTTGGCAACGGTCCCCCTACACATATAACAATAATAATACCTTTTCCTTCAAGCCGCGCACTGTGTGTGGAAGAAAACGCCCGATTTATTACGTGCGGCCATTGGAAAAATATACACAGATGTAAGTGAAGAAGACATGGCTCAGATCAGAGATGTGAATAAAATCATTATGCAATCGGCATATCAAGATCAGATAGGAAATTATGGTTCCGATCTAGCTGTTCTCGTTTTAAACGAACCAGTACAATTCAACGAGTTCGTCCGACCGGTGTGCATCGATTGGGAGTCACGTTATGTTCGTCAACACCTGCGAGAAGGCAATTTAGGGACGGTATGTTCAATTTTATTTAACGTTCTATTCTGTTTTTTATTTATTCCTAATATAATATATATATATATATATATATATATATATATATATATATATATATATATATATGTATGTATATATATACATATATATATATATATATATATACATATATATATATATATATATATATATGTATATGTATATGTATATGTATATATATATATATGTATATATATATATACATATATATATATATGTATATATATATATATATATATATATATATATATATATATATATATATATATATATATATATATATATATATATATATAAAACATACAAACCAAGGTGTCCCACCCGTGCTACCGGAAGAAGTTACATATGCAATAAAGAATATGAAAAATGGAAGAGTAGCCGGAAATGATAGGTTAATAGCAGAAATTTTCAAGTTAGTAGGAGAAAAAACAGAAAAAGTTCTCGCTGATATATTCACTGCTTGTATACAAAAAAGAACTATCCCAGATAAATGGAATGAAGCCACCGTAATTCTTCTACACAAGAAAGGAGATAAAGAAGATTTGAAGAATTATCGGCCGATTAGTTTACTACCTACGATATATAAGATCTTTACAAAAATAATTTCGAAACGTCTACAAGTGCAACTAGATTTCGCCCAACCAAGGGAACAAGCAGGATTTAGAACCGGATTTAGTACAATGGATCATATTCAAGCAGTGAGAGAAGTAATAAGCCGGTCAAATGAATACCAAATACCAGTATGTCTTGGATTTATAGACTACGAGAAGGCTTTCGACTCCATCACCACCCTATCGGTAATATCTGCATTGAAGAACCAGGGCACAGAGGGCACATATATCGAGCTGCTAGATAACATCTATAAAAAAGCAACGATGTCAGTGAAGCTACATGAAGAAACAAGAAAGATAAAAATCGAGAAAGGTGTAAGACAGGGAGAGGCAATTTCTCCGAAATTGTTTACTGCGGCCTTGGAAGAAGTATTCAAATCGCTCGACTGGGAGGACAAAGGAATCGAAATAAAGGCCGAAAGATTAAACCATCTCAGGTTTGCCGATGATATAGTTATTTTCGCAAATACTCCGGAAGAGTTGCAAAAGAGAATAGAAGAACTAAACGATGCCAGTCAAAAAATCGGCCTCAACATGAATCATACAAAGACAAAAGTACTGTTCAATGCGTTTGTATGTCCGAAGAAAATTGAAATAAAAGGAACGGAAATAGAAGAAGTCACGAAATATGTTTATCTAGGCCAGCTTATCAACAGAGATGGATCATTCACGGAAGAAGTAAATAGGAGAATAAAAATGGGATGGAGCTCTTTCGGACGAAACGCCTCAATATTTAAATCAACAATCCAACTCTGTTTAAAGAAAAAAGTATTCGATCAGTGTATACTACCGGTCCTTACCTACGGCAGCGAAACATGGGTGCTTAACGCCAAAATAGTTCAAAGACTCCAAACAACACAACGAAGTATGGAAAGATGCATGTTGGGAATAACAAGAAGAGATAGAAAGAGAATAGAATGGATACGAAAACAAACAGGAGTCACAGATATAATAAGAAGAGTAAAGAGTCTGAAATGGAAATGGGCGGGACATGTCGCAAGAAGAGAAGACAACCGATGGACAAGAGAAATTATTGACTGGGAACCAAGGAATATGAAAAGACCGAGAAAGAGACCAATGAACAGATGGGATAAGGATATTAAAAACTTTATTGGAAAACTGTGGAAAAGAGAGGCATTGAATCGAACAAAATGGAAAATCATGGAAGAAGCCTTTATCCAGCAGTGGATTGACAGGGGCTGAAGATAAAGATGATGATGATATATATATATATATATATATATATATATATATATATATATTGTACAAGTATGAGTTGGTGTAGCAAACATATGCAGACCTTCTGTAATGTCAAAATTGCACTCACTTATTAATTTAATAATAAGTGTATTTTATTTTAAGTAATGATCAGTGCAGATCCGATTCTGAATTGTGCTGTGTTCTATTGTGGACTGACTCGAATTTCTAAATCAACTCCTTCTGTTGACCGCACGAAAAAGACTCTTGGTCTCGTGTCTATCAACACTAGCCAGCTATAACAATGCAATATGTCTTCGTAGGCACCGGCCAGACTGTCTACTGCTTTTAATTGTTGAATACAAACTTCCGACGCCGATCACACACACTCGGGTCAAAACATGTATTAATATTATACTGTGATCGAATATTGAAAGTGATGGTCATCACTCGATAAGCGGTTGTGGAATGTGTTTTTTTTTTATATAATATTTGTTTTTATACACGGATAATGAACCAAATACTTTAAATTGGGTATATAATGTTTGCTGTTGTTGTTGTTATTCGGGGTTTAAGGGCGCGTCGACAACTAAAACAATATTGACTCAATGAAAAATCATCACATTTTTTATCACTTTAATAGATAGTTTTTTACATTAGGGGCCCCTAATATATATATATATATATATATAATACATTGTATATAATATACATACATATATATATATATATATATATATATATATATATATATATATATATATATATATATTGTGTTGGAATTAATTCAAAACAACTGTTTTACAAGAAATGGCGTAGGTGGTACATTCTTTCATTGTTCCCTTTAACCAAATATTCCTGTTAAAACAGCTATCCGTAGGCGTCAGTTTCAGTATATGTCGTTTGCTTGAAGCGTAAGTGACAACACTTTGTACTTTATCGAATATGTCGAATTTCGTGTCGGATGAATTGTTTTTGCGGGGAGTTTTACTTCAATACTTTAACATGAAAAAAGTGCTGCCGAAAGTCGTCATATTCTAGTGGAAGTTTATGGTGACCATGCTCTAGCTTAGCAAACGTGTCGGAAGTGGTTTGCACGTTTTAAAAGTGGTGATTTTGACTCGGAAGACAAGGAACGACCTGGACAGTCGAAAAAGTTCGACGATGAAGAATCGGAGGCATTGCTTAATGAAGACCCATATCAAACACTTCAAGAATTGTATGAATCGTTGTGAGTTGTCTTGTCAACGGTAGGAAAACGCCCTAAAGCCATGGGAATGATCCAAAAGCAAGGAAATCGGTTCCCATACGAATTGAAACCGAGGGACGTTGAAGGGCGTTTTTCTACCTGTGAACTGCTGCTTCGACGGGAGAAAAGGAAAAGATTTTTGCATCGAATTGTCACAGGCTATGAAAAATGGATCGATTACGACAATCCCAAGCGCAGAAAGTCATGCGTTAAGCCCGACCAACCATCAACACTAGCGGCGAAGCCAAATATCCATTGATCCAAGCTCTTGTTCTGTATTTGGTGGGATCATAAGGGTGTGATCTACTATGAGCTGCTCGAACCGAATGAAACCATCACTAGGAATCGCTACTGACTACAATTGATGCGCTCGAGCCGTGCATTGAAGGAAAAACGGCCGGAATACTTTGAAAGACACGACAAAGTGATTTTTCAGCACGAAAATGCTCGTCCGCACGTTGCAAAATCGGTCAAAACACACTTGGAAACGCTCAAATGGGAACTCATACCCCACCCGTCGTTATCTCCAGATATTGCTCCTTCTGATTATCACTTGTTTCGATCGATGAGTCATGGCCTGTCTGGGCAGAAGCTCACTTCTTATGAAGATTGAAAAAAATGGGTCGATTCGTGGATCGCTTCTAAAGACGAGGCGTTCTTCCTATGTGGTATTTTTCTCTTGTCCGAAAGATGAGAAAAAGTAGTGGCTAACGATGGACAATACTTTGAATGATATGTTTTTTCAATTTCATATAAAATAAACGATCTTTTTTCACGAAGAAAATGCAACGAATTAATTCCAACACCCAATATATATATATGTATATATATATATTAATATTATATTGTGATCGAATATTGAAAGTGATAGTCATCACTCAATATGCGGTTGTGAAGTATGGTTTCTTATTTAATATTTGTTTCTATACACGGACAATGAATCAAATACTTTAAAATGGGTACATAATATATATTGTTGTTGTTGTTATTCGGGGTTTAAGGGCGTGTGGAAAACTAAAACTATATTGACTCAACGAAAAATCATCACATTTACTATTACTTTAATGGACGGTTTTTTTACATCAGGTGCTCTTAATATATATATATATATATACATATATATATACATATATATATATACATATACATATATATATACATATACATATATATATATATACATACACTTATATATATATATACATATATATATACATATATATATATATATATATATATATATATATATATATATATATATATATATATATGTATATATATTACTGATTAATTGCAGGCGTATATATGAACTAAACTAACTCATTACCATGAAAACTGTTTTATTGAATATCCAGCATCTACAAAACCGAACATATCGAGAGTGATTTTAACAGTATATTTTTAAGATACTATAATTTCGAAAAAAAAAATCGATTTTTCGAAAATTCTAGACCACCGGGTCCCCTTAACTAAAATAAAGACCGAAAAATTTACTTTACAATGATATTAACATGGACACTACAGGGTGATATTTTCGTTGAAAAAAATTAAGGTTAAAATTCAGAAAACAAAAACCGCAATTATTTTTCTAGCCACCAAATATATATATATATATATATAAATCATCTTCTTCAGCCTCTGTTAATCCACTGCTGGATAAAGGCCTCTTCCGTGATTTTCCATTTTGTTCGATTCAGTGCCTCTCTTTTCCACAGATTTCCAAGAAAGTTTTTAATATCCTTATCCCATCTGTTCATTGGTCTCTTTCTGGGTCTTTTTATATTCATTGGTTCATATATATGGTATATATATATATATATATATATATATATATATATATATATATATATATATGTATATACTCCAAAAAGTTTTCTTATAAATCTAATTTAAGCTTGTTTTTAATGAACAACTGTGGAAAAAACTCATCAATTTCGGGCTAAAACGTGTGTCTAGAAAATAATTTACATACTGAGAATACATGAGTATTCGAATTGAAATTTATTCCAAATACAGATGCATGTCACAAAACAAAACTGTTGGTGAATTGCAGGCGTATATATGAACTAAACTAATTCATTACCATGAAAACTGTTTTATTGAATATCCAGCATCTACACAACCGAACATATCGAGACTGACTGTCTCACTAACAAGAGACGTCGGCACAACAATTATATTTTAATTGTTGTCATGATAAAATAATCAATGCTAGCAACTAACTAACAATCACTGGAGACAGTGTTAATAACTGTTAAGATATACAGTTAACATTTAAATGTTTTACTACAACATATATATATATATATATATATATATATATATATATATATATATATATATATGTATATATATATGTATATAGTCGTATCCCTCGGAGGCGAGAATGGTTGTCAGAACGGTTCCCTTCGGTGCCCGATGGTCGATCTTGATTGATTGTTTAGTCGCTGTCACCAGGGTACATTTATACTTTGTCTAAAAGTTTTGTATTGTATTTAATTTTTTCATTTATTGTCAAATACAAATACAATTTATTAATTTTATGCATGAATACGGTTTTGTTGTCAAACGAATTCAGTAGAAGAATATCTAAGCAACCTTTTTGTATCGAGCTAGATTGTTCTAGAGCAATCAATTTGTTCTATGATATATAAACTACGTTTGTAATAAATGTGACAAATTATAACTTTTTATACCTAATAATTTATTTTATACTGTAAGAATAACTTAACTTTGAAATGAAAATTTATTTTATTTTTACCAAATCATATATTCTTTATCATACTTACTATTCTTATTGATGTGTAAGTGATAAAATGTTTCAATCCTCATTTAGGGAACACGGTCTCAAATGGGTTAATATGTAATATCAAAAATGTAATACATAACATGGAATTCCTAACGTAAGAAACTAATAAGTCAATAAATATAAAAATATTCCATTATTACGAATTTTTTAAAGACCAGTCATTTTGACTGGTTTTAATAGAAATAGATTCGTCAACTATGGTAGTTCTAGTGCTAATAGAACTATAGACGTAATTGTACGTCGAAATTTATAGGTCGTTGGTATGGGCGTCAATGAAAATGACACATTCAGCGAAACGTTGCGTTCGGCCAACCTACCAGTCGTGGGTAACAAGAAATGCATCAAGGACGAAGCGCCCGATTTCCGAAAATACATCACATTCACATCATTCTGTGCTGGATGGGGAAACGGTATATGATTCGCTTCGAACACGCGACCGTCCGTTACGGAGACACTGATCGAATCTTAATATTTAAGGTACTGGTGTTTGCAACGGCGACAGCGGTGGCGGTTTGGTCTTTCGATCAAATCACGACCAGAGATGGTTCCTACAAGGTGTCGTCAGTGTCAGCCCTCGTCGGAGGGGGACATCTTTCTGCGATCCAAAGTACTATACAGTGTTTACTAAAGTTGAGATTTATATCAAATGGTTGTCAGCTGTACTTAATACTATTCATCCAGGCAGGAATCATGCACTAGGAACAGGACCAGCTATTGAAGAGATTCACTGAAGTGTAAAGAACAGAATTTTGTTACAGAATTATTTTCTTACATTGTAGTCGAAAATAAAACCTTGTAGTAGTTAGTTGAACATTGAAAATATTTAGTAATCTTATATTATTATATGTTCTTCTCACTGATTCTTCTGATTTTTTTTTAATAACAATAAATGTTTTGAGGCAAAGATAAAAATAAAGGATCTGAATATAAAAAATGTTACATGGAACGGTCGCGCGCTGGAAATGAAACTTCTTATCATCATTTTTTCATGTATCTGAACTGTTAATTTTTCTTAATGTGAACAATTTTTAGGATATTAGCATTACTAGACGGTAATGCGGTATATAAATTGAGTAAATACAACGTAATTAAATTAAAAACTAATCTTCATTCATGAGTCTGTCTCGATTCATACTGTAAGAATAAAATTATTTGGTTATGATAACATTTTTTTTTTGGCGATTTGATGTTGCTTATCTTGAGATTATTTAGGTGCGTTCTATGTGTCGGCAGTTGCTTGCTTCATGATTTAGTAAATTAAATTTACAGTCGTTTGGCCTGATCTGGAAAAAAATGAAAAAAATCTAGATATCTTGAAAACCTATCCCGAAATGAAAAAAGGAGAAAGGAAAAGAGAAAGAAAGGAAAGAGAGGAGAAAGGAAAACGAGGAGAAATGAAAAGGAGGAGAAAGGAAAGAAAGGAGAAAGGAGAGAGAGGAGAAAATGAAGCGAGGAGAATGGAAAGGGAGGTGAAAGGAAAGGGAGGCTAAATGAAAGGGAGGAGAAAGGAAAGAAAGGAGAAAGGAAAGAGACGAGAAAGGAAAGAGAGGAGAAAGGAAATGGATGAGAAAGGAAAGGAATGAGAAAGAAAAGGGATGAGAAAGGAAAGCGAAGAGAACGGAAAGGGAGGAGAAAGGAAAGGGGGAGAAAGGAAAGGGAGACGAAAGGAAAGGGAGGAGAAAGAAAAGGGAAGAGAAAAGAAAGGGAGGAGAAAAGAAAGGGAGGAGAAAAGAAAGGGAGGAGAAAGGAAATGGTGGAGAAGGGAAAGGGAGGTGATTAGGTTCACTTGAGGATATTAATAGTAAACCACAGCACTAAAGACCAGTCCATAAAACGTTTCTACCTGGGTCAAAAATCAAAGGTACACTTAAATACATAGGTTACTTAGTCCCGGTCTCCCCTACGCTATGTTAGA
>CM068323.1:4339466-4359466 GCA_034766995.1 Acanthacorydalis orientalis | reverse complement strand
TAGAAAAACACTGATAATTTCACTTAAAAAAATCTAATTAGATTATTAATAGAAATATACATCTGTTTCCAAGTAGTTTTACCCTCTAAAATTTAATTTCTTATCAGGAAACGTTGCTCTTCGTTACAATTCTTAGCACGACCCATTTTAACTAATAAAACGTTCAATTAATAAGCTACTAATTACGAATGTTGTAATTATCTTATATTTAATTACAATAAATTATAAATAAATAACTTTACAACATTTCACAAAGAACTCTCTCTAAAAAATGAAATAGTGCTATTATTCTGCACACTGGATTGTTGATATTCTTGCAAAAACGGGGATTTCGCTTTATTTGAAGTGTAATTCTAAGAAATTTGAACGTTAATTAAAAAGTTTCAATTAATAAGCTACTAATTATGAATGATGTAATTATCTTACCTTTAATTACAATACTTAAAAAAAAAATAATTTTACAACATTTCACTAAGAAATCTCTCTAAAAAATGAAATAGTGCTATTATTTTGCACCTGAAATGTTGGTATTGTTCGCAAAAACGGAGATTTCGCTTTATTTGAAGTGTAATTATAAGAAATTTGAACGTTAATTGAAAAATTTCAATTAATATGCTACTAATTATGAATGATGTAATTATCTTGCATTTAATTACAATAATTTTTTTTAAAAAAATTATTTTACAACGTTTCTCTAGGAACTCTTTCTAAAAAATTAAATAGTGCTATTATTTTGAAAAATGGAATGTTGATATTCTTCCCAAGAACGGTGATTTCCCTTTATTTGAAGTGTAATTCTAAGAAATTTGGAAATTAATTAAAAAGTTTCAATTAATAAGCTAATAATTATGAATTATGTAATTATCAAGCAGAATGTTTGCGCCGTTTCATAACCATGGATGAAACGTGGGTCCATCACTTCACACCCGAGACAAAAGAACAATCAAAACAATGGACTGAAAAGGGAGAACCGGCTCCGAAGAAGGCGAAGACCGTTTCATCTGCAGGCAAGGTCATGGCGGCGGTTTTTTGGGATGCGCGTGGGATAATTTTCATTGACTACCTTGAAAAAGGAAAAACTATCAACGGCAAGTATTATGCGAACTTATTGTAACGTTCGAGCGAAGAAATCAAGCAAAAACGGCCGCATTTGGCTAAGAAGAAAGTGTTGTTTCATCAAGACAATGCACCAGCTCACAAATCCGTTATTGCATTGGCCAAAATTAATGAATTAAAGTTTGAATTGCGACCTCATGCACCCTATTCGCCAGATTTAGCCTCCTCGGATTATTTTCTGTTCCCAAACTTGAAAAAATGGCTCAGTGGTCAAAGATTTCCCAACGACGAGGAAATGATGTCGGCAGTTAATGGGTATTTTGAGGAGCAAGACAATTCTTATTATAAAAAGGGTATCGAACTTATTGAACATCGCTGGGAAAAGTGTATAGAGCTGAAAGGAGATTATGTTGAAAAATAAATATATTTTTTTCCAAAATTTAAGTGTTTTCTTGGTTGGGTCGGGTACTTCTGGGACCACCCTCGTATATATATATATATATATATATATTTCTATATTTATACTTTATATATACATATGCATATATATATATATATATATATATATATATATTATACTTTATATATTTCTAGATTTGTCAGAATATTTATTTCTTTTTTCGTTTTGGGGGTGTCTGATATCTGAAGATAGCAGTGGATAACAGAAACATTACAAGTCGAAAAGAACGAAGAGCATCAGGACAAGCCCGTACTCATTCGACGCAGCCGATCAATTAATAACAGTTTGTTTTCAGCGGCGATGCGAAATTCGTAAGACTCGGAGAACTAGAATTAGGCAGTGGAAATCGTCGATCGGCGCCGCGAGATTTCAACGTGAGCGACATGTTCGTGCATCCCGATTATAAGCCGCCGATACTGTACAACGATATCGCTTTACTGAAGCTCGACAGTAACGTGACATTCTCCGCGGACATATTTCCGGCTTGTCTCTTCGATCGGTACGTCATACCAGTGACGAAAGCAATCGCGACCGGTTGGGGCGATACGGAGTACCATGGATCGCCGAGCGACCACTTATTGAAAGTCAGCTTGGATATTTATTCGCATCGTGAATGTTTCTCCAGTTACAATAATTCGTTGTATACGAGACACTTGCCGCGTGGTATCGATGACAGCACGCAACTGTGTTCGGGCGAAGAGGAGGGAGGAAGGGATACATGTCAGGTACGATTAACTGTCTGTGCTCTTACTGGATCTAAGTTGTTGTCGACCAGTAATTTTCAATTACTAGGACGTTCCGCTCTCTGTTTGCTACGATTGTCAATCCCTGGGAGGGTTTTACCCTCCGATTGGTAACTCTCACCCCCTCCTCTAACAAATTAACAAATTATACACACAGATAATCTGCGTAAAATGCAATTTGTAAATTTTTTATTGGAAACATTTATAGAAATTAACATAAAATCTGTTTGCCCTTCTTCCTGTGGTCCGAATCGGCGGACCACAAGTGTACGCGATGAGGAGAGGATAAACACTCGAGTTAAACTAAATTCATTTGATTCGGGAAATATTACAAAATGAATTCCAAGAACAATCGAAATAACTAAAAATTAACAATCGATGATCCATCTGCTGCCGTGTTCGATGATGCACTCTCTAGTGGTGTGATCGACGGACGGGGATCGGGCGACCGTACATAAAAAATGCACGGCCAGTTTACTAGGCGGGGAGGGAAGGAAGGTAGCGTTGCACACGGCCCTACGTGCAGGGATGGAAAGCGGCCAGTATTAGTTGTACTGGCCATTCGGAATTCTCAGTATCCCGAACAAAATCAATGTTAAAATGTGCAATAACTTTTTTTACACTAAGGCTTCACTGAACACAGTATTCTGAATAAATTTCTGATCAGTTTTACACTGAAATCGTACACCTAATTGTGTTCGGGTGAAGAGGGAGGTGGAATGGATACATGTCAGGTGTGATTAACTGTTTGTACTCTTATTTAATCTAAGTTATAGTCTACCAGTAATTTTCTATTACTAGAAGGTTCCGCTCTTTATTTGCTATGGTTTCCAATCCACAGGAAGGTTTCTCTCCTCACTTACTAACGCTTCTCCCCCTTCTCTAAGAAATAAAAGAAATTAACAAATTATACAAAGAATACTCTGTGTAAAATGTAATTTGTAAATGTGTAAATGTTTATTGGAAAAATTTACAGAAATTCATATAAAATCAATGTCAAAATGTGTAACAACTTTTTTTACTCTAAAGCTTCACTGAACACAATATTCTGAATAAATTTCTTATCAGTTTTACACCGAAATCGTACACCCAATTGTGTTCGGGTGAAGAGGAGGGAGGAATGGATTCATGTCAGGTATGACTAACTATCTGTGCTCTTATTTAATCTAAGTTATAGTCGACCAGTCATTTTCTATTACTAGGAGTTTCCGCTCTCTATTTGCTACGGTTTCCAATTCACGGGAGGGTTTTGCCACTCACTTGCTAACTCTCATTCCCCTCTCTAATAAATGAAAGAAATTAATAAATTATACGCACAAATAATCTCCATAAAATGTAATTTCTAAAATTTTTAAATGAAAAATTTATAGAAATTAACATAAAATCAATGTCAAAATGTGTAACAACTTTTTTACTCTTAATCTTCACCGAACACACTATTCTGAATAAATTTATTATCAGTTTTACACCGAAATCCTACACCCTCTCTCGTTGTACACTGTGAAACCGAACACTGATCATGTGTCTGATACCGATCAATCAGAACAGAGACCACGTGACCGATATCGACCAATCAAAGAACGAATAAGACGCACGCATAGCAGCGCACAGTGGTTCCCAAATAGCAAAAAGCTGGTCAAAATATGAACATGTTATTCAATTTTTATAAAAGTTCGCATTCAGCGGTTTTTATGGTCTCTGATTATGAATCTTAAGTTAAATTTAGAAAAAAAACAAAATGGTCGCTTTAAAATGGATGATCGTTTTTTTTTAAATTAATGTTTATTTAAGTGAAAATCGTTTTTCACGGTTTTCGAGGTATCTAAAAATGAATTTGACCTTAATTTATTAAAAAAAGTACTATTTCGTCAATATATCAATATAGGATACAATAAATTGATATTATACAGGATAGGAAATACATAATACATTATTAAATGTGAATATTTGGTACAATTATTGATGTTTTACAAATTTAATTTAAGGACCCAATGCAATTATTTTTTTTGAAATTTGGTATGGTTAGTTGATTCAGTCATTGAAGTGTAAGAAATATTGCTGTACGATGGTACATGTACAACGTTTTCCAATAAAGACATAATTTCAATTTGAAATAAAACAGAATTTGCGCTGAAATTTTAAGTTGATCGACGGTAAACAATAGTTGGATGTGTATAATTTATAAATAAAAAATAATATAGTGTGAGTGACAGCTGCATGCTTTCTTACAAGTAAACCATTTTTTTGTTAAAATTTCCAATAAAGTCCCTGCACAACTGGAGCTCTCCCTCAACAGTTACTCTTCGTATTTCATGTTTTAGGTCGGAAATTGTTTCAGGACTACTGGCGTACATTTATCCTTTATCGTGACACCTAAGAAAATAGTCGAACGGTGTTTCATTACAAAGTCCCGGTAACCAAATAATGTCTCAATTTCTGGAAATAACGCGACCAGCAATCGATACTTTCACCAACTGTCTGGCTTGTCGCACCGTTCTGCTGAAAACACACGTCCTCGAGATCAATATCATCCAGTTCCGTCCACAAACATTGGTTACTGTGTTTCGGTATTTTATTCTATTCGCAGTAATCGCTTTACCAGCCTGATTCTCAAAGAAATAAGGACGAATGACTCCACCGGACTGAATGCTCACCAAACACTCGCTCTCTCTGTACGCAGTGGCTTCTCAACGATCTTCCTCCGATTTTGTTCAATCAGTTTCGCTTGTTAACGTATCTAGGGAGTTCGAAATGAGCCTCGTCGCTAAAGATGACTTTCCATAAGAACCGTGTCGTTGTTCCAGTATCCAATCAACGAATCTCCGAAGCTGTGAATGTTCCACTGGCTCCAACATCAGCGGAGCATATTTCTTTTTAATTCCATAAAATTTAAGCTGCGTTCAAGTTCTTTCTCATTACATTACATCCACGGATTCGTGAATGTTCACATTAAACAGAATTCATTCAAAAACTAATTCACTGACATTGTTTTTTTTTTTTGCAGGGCGATTCTGGCGGTCCTCTGCAATTTCGCAGTGAAGATATCTATTATATATTAGGAATAACATCATCCGGAGCTGCGTGTGCTCTAAGACATTCACCAGGGATATATACTCGGGTTTCTGCGTACGTTCATTGGATTGAAAGCATTGTATGGCACTAAAAGAAGAATAATCAGAATGACGAGGTGTAAGAATAATCATTTAACACTAGAACTACCGATGTTAAATATATACCTAGTTTTACCGCACTCGTCAAATTGACGTATTTTTGATCATGGCTTTCATTTTAACTTTTCACTTAGTTCATGTAAATAAAAGAATATAATTTAACAAAAACAACACTTAATATAATAATTCATTAATTATTAATACAAAAAAAAACAAACAAAAACACTTTCTATTTGCATTTATATTATAGCACATTTGATATATGTGGAATAACTATGAATCACATATTTTACAAATACATGTTATCTGTGATGAACACTTGCCACAAACATATTTGTTGCATGCATTGCAGGTATAAATCGCTCTGTTTCTATTGCACAATCGAATTTGGCAAGATTTGCGTTCATGAGGATTTTTTTTTGAATTTTCTAGAGTACAATCCATTGCTTTCCGTTCTTGTTTTTGGGAGGAGGCTTCTTTTCTGCAGCAACTATGTGCACTGGAAAGTTCTTCGGATAATTGAAACAAAAATTGTTTTCTTGTTATATTTTTATCGCAAGTCTCTTTATATAAAATCCACGCATTGATTGATGCCAAGTCCAAAATATTATAAAATACCTGTAGAGGCCATCTGCGTGACCCTGCTTCTACACTGTATTTGCGGGTCATTCGGTCAACTATATCTACTCCAAACTTAGTCTCATTGTAAAACGGTACAGTTTCAGGAATTTGTTTTCGATTAGAAGCAATTTTTAAAGATTTGTGTTTAGAGCTAAGAAGTAGTACTTTTTTGCGAGGCTTACTTTTGTAAATCGTTAGAACGATATCATTGGATTTGTAGAGCTTTGTGGAGAAAACAGCCATGTTATCTTTTCTAGCTTTAGCTATTTTCGGCAATTTTCTCTTATTTGCTCGCATAGTTCCAACAAGACTTGTTTTTTTGGCCAGTAGCTTCTTTGCGAGTTCTATACTTGTAAAAAAGTTATCTGTTGTTATATTTCTTCCACAATTCACATAGTTTTTTACAAGATTAAAAACTACAAATTCACTCAAAGGTACTCCTGATGGTCTAAGTTCATGTTTGCCTAAGTACGGAAAGCCATTTATTATAAATTTATTTAGCCAACTTATTATAAATTTTGAGATTGCTAATGTCGTCAATTTGACGGGTCTTGGTATAAATAGGTATAGGTCATACTAATTACGGAAGCTAAAGTAGCTGGGTGGAAATTGAATAGGAATATTTAATTGTTCTTATATTTCATTAAAAGTCGTCATAAAATTCTAGAACAATACATAAATTATATCGAAATTTTTAAGCACGAAATTTGAAAATCGTCAAAATGACGCTCTTGGTATTTCTAGTGTTAATAATAAATATCGTCGTTTAATGTACTAAAGTAGTTACAAAGTAGATCAAGAGCAATAATACATTTAATTCTTCCAGGCCGGTGCTATTTTAAACTTCTCCATATCTATGCAGTATATTAATAACAAGTTATAGCGTGTCAGAATTGACGGGAAGATAGGAAGAAACACACAGAAAAAAACTGTTTACTGGTTTTCACAACATAAAATATTTAAACATAAGAAGTACCTAGGAAGGAAAGTCAATGAATTAAACATGAAACCTATGCGCTGGCAAAGCAAACATTAGTTTACCGTTAATACTTTTCATGAAAATTATTATTTATGAAGAGGAATAGAAGGATTTTTAATTAGTCGAACATCAAAGTCAATCCTTAGACCAGCGATTAATATGAATAGAACACGTGTATTACAAGAGAATAAAGAAATGTAATTAAAAATATCATTCTGTTCCCTCGCAGAAAACGTTTGACGGTTACCCAACTGACATTTGTAGAACAACGCATGCGTACCAGGGTATCGTTTGCGCAGACGCGTGCATAACGTACAGGATATTGTGCATAATGAATTTATACACCCGATCAAAAAAGTCTCCATTCACTTGTGATAATTTCAGTTCTTTGTTTGTAATAACAATAACAATGTAATTATTATGGAAATATGCAGATCACATATATTTTGTAATTATACAAAGAGGGAGACATGAAGAAAATATTATATTATTAAACAGTAAGACCAATAAACAAGTTACAATAACGAAAGTCCGTACTTGACACCCAGAAAAGTCTCCATACACTTAATACGAGGTCAGACAATTAAGTAATGCGACCGATTTTTTTTCTCGGCCTGTGGTAACACTGCGAACCTGTAACTCCGCCACCGTAATAGCAGATCCCTACTCTCTCGATTGAGACCTTGACCACCCTCGTACGATCATTTCTTCGCCAGCTGTTTAGTGTTTTGTAACAACGCGCGAGTAGTGCATGTCACGAAAATGGAACAGAGAAATTTAGAGCAACGGTCCGCGATAAAATTTTGTGCAAAACTCGGCGAAACCGCGACAGAAACTTATGAAAAAGTGCTTAAAGTGTATGGTAGTGATGCCCTGAGTCGTAGTCAAGTGCTTCGGTGGCATGCCGATTTTAAAAAAGGCGATTTTAAAGTGAAAACCATGTTGATTTGCTTCTTCGACAGCAAAGGGGTGGTTCACAAAGAGTTCGTACCACCTGGACAAACCGTAAATCAAGTATTCTACCGCAATGTGCTCGAAAAATTACGAAAAAGGGTGCTCAGAGTGCGTCCAGAGATCACGAAGACTTGGGTTCTGCATCACGACAATGCTCCCTGTCACAGTCCGTTCAGTGTCTCTCAGTTTTTGGCGTCTAAAGGCATCGCAACGTTACCACAACCGCCCTATTCACCGGACATGTCACCCTGCGACTTTTTCCTATTCCCCCATATGAAAAATTTCGTCAAAGGTCGACATTTTGACTCCGTTGAAGATATCCAAGAATCTGTGACGAGGGTACTCGGAGAGGTCCCACAAGAAGTGTTCCAGAATTGTTACGAAAACTGGAAAACTCGCTGGAATAAGTGTATAGATGCGGGAGGGGACTCTTTGAAGGGGATAACAGCGATGTACCTTAATTTTTAAATATACTCGATTTTTGAATTTTGTCGCATTACTTAATTGTCTGACCTCGTATAATAGCATGATTTCAAAAAAAAAAACAAATAACTTAAAATGCATTCACATCCATTCAAAAATATTTAATTTTAACACAATTTTATAACAATTTTAAAGTAATGAATTTCGTATTTTATATGGGATTAATTACTTGATAATTATCATAAAATTGTATTAAAATTAAACAGTTCTGAATGGGAATATATTTTGGGACTTATCGCCGGGCGATCAGTCCCCTAATTATTACTAAGGCGAGGACGAGGATCGTGGGGGTGCAGGTTCTAGAAAATGAATAGTCTTAGATTGATATTGTAATTGTTTATTCTGGTCTAACACACAAACTCGACAGGCCACACGTGTGGCGAGTTCCGTGGCCTAGCAATATCCGAGAGCGAGACGCGTGCTGCTCATTAGGCGTGCTAACCGGAACTTTCATCGAACTGAACTCACTGTGAACTGACTGTTCATTCTACCGCGTAGATAGCGCACGGTATGAGCGTCTATTTGCGCTGCCCTCTGGCGACGATCTCTAGGGTGGCGAAGCCGCCACATATATACCAGCACTAATATTCAAATTTCAAGTATTCAAATCTCCCGCACAAATATCGCACGAACAGTGCCATCTCGCTATGTCAGCATGAGTGAACACCGCGCACCCCCAACCTATCGTGTCTATGCCATTGCTTTTTAACCCGTACCTTGTCATCTAGATAGTCTTTTATCTGTGCGTATTGGTTTTGTTCGTGCAGGTCTGCCTGTTCAGGCAAACCTGTCGGGTCTACGCGTGTGGCTTGTTTTAGATCAGTGATTCTCAACCATTGTGCAGCGGCACTTTAGTGCGCCGCGAGATTCTTGAAGTGTGCCGCCACTGCGAATACCCATACATAAGCGATGTCAGACAATCGGTTCTACCTTCCTAGCTGGAAACTGGCTGAACCAATGCGCATGACTATTACAGTTCTGGTCACTGGCTAATAAAAATATACACTAGCTATATACAAATTTCGCATTAAATGTAATTTGTAATTTATCATTAAATGAACATTTTGTTTACTTTGTAACGCAATTTCATTTTATATTTCATTGAAAATTATTACCGTATGCTATTTTTACAAAATGTATTATAGGCACATCAATCAATTAACCAAATAAAATTCTTTTAAATTTATCTTACTGTTAGTGTGTCGCCAAAATTTTAAGGGGACCCGGTGGTCTAGCGGCCTAAAATTTAAGCTATTTAAAAAATTTTTTTTCTATATGAGGGTAATGAAAAATACTTTCAAATTTTTTTACACTTATTTTATTACTAATAAACTACACAAAAATGAAAATAAAGACAAAAAAAAAATTTTTTTTAAATTAGAAAAATGATGCTGAAGTCTCCCTCTCTAAAAAAATGGAATTGCGTGGTGAATGATGATTTATCTCTCCCTCTGATCTGAAATAAAACAATTGACGAATTTTTAATTAGTATAAGTATAGCTATCGCAGGAAGTCGAATAAAAAAAAAAAATTGACAAAATGGCGCGTAGTCAAAAGTACAAGTTTGAAAACGACCAGTATTTTTGAATGTTTTGTTAATAAAAAAAATATAAATATTTTACGGAAACTATTAGTTTTATTTCCAGCGAGAGCTAGAACTATTCAGAATAACATATTAAAATTTCAGACAAATCGGTCAAGTAGTTTTTTTTTTCTGGCCCCCGCAAGACGAAAAAAAGTAGTTTCGAGATACACGCGCTTAAAGTTTCAAGCTTACCACTTATTCTTCTACCTACCTGACCTTCTAATGGGCTGTAGATCCTGAAATACTCTGAATTTCGTCATCAAATTTTAACAGTATATTTTTAAGATACTATACTTTCGAAAAAAAAATCGATTTTTCGAAAATTCTAGACCACCGGGTCCCCTTAAATTATTAAAAGTGTACCGTGACGAAAAAAGGGTCGAGACTCACTGTTTTAGATATTTGAACGAATGTATTGTTCTTAGCGGCTTGCACTCAACTGTATGAGTGACTGTATATTTCTAATCGTCTAAACGGTAGAAGTTTCCAACGTATCGAGTCCAATCAAACAGGACATGTTTCACAAATTTCGCTAGTGTTTTTGTAAAACTGGCGTTTTACAAAAGCGCTAGAGGGAAAATTAATTATATTGAAATACTGTGTTTATTAATAAAAAAAATCAATGCCATTACTTGATTGCATCATCATGTATTGATATTGAAAACT
Source organism: Acanthacorydalis orientalis (assembly GCA_034766995.1). Classification (NCBI taxonomy): domain Eukaryota; kingdom Metazoa; phylum Arthropoda; class Insecta; order Megaloptera; family Corydalidae; genus Acanthacorydalis; species Acanthacorydalis orientalis. The sequence goes on along the minus strand of CM068323.1, from coordinate 4,348,749 downwards.
GAACATTTATAAAGTTCATTATTTATATATATATATATATATATATATATATATATATATAAAATTTATTGCATGATAATTTTAATTGTTTTAACAGTGTATATAAAAAAGTTTATATTTAAATAAAAATGATTTAAAATGTGTTTATCGTAATGTTTACATGACATTGTACACTGATGATAATCGCCATGACCTTTAATTTAGCGAGCAATAACGCAAATACAGGGCTATCCAATAAAAATAAAATCTCAATGTACATTTTTATCGAATTGATTGAAGAATATTACTGACAGTCTCCATAACCTTTCCACCCGATGCAAAGACTTTTGCCTTCTTTGATGCACGTTCGCCAGGAATAGTTCATTGTTCTGACTGCTCTTTCGTTCCAGGAGTCTGGCAATACATCTATGTTTTATCAATGAAAAAATTCATGTCGATTACGTTTAAACATTGTTAATGGGACCCGGTGGTCTAGAATTTTCGGAAAATCGATTTTTTTTTCGAAAGTATAGTATCTTAAAAATATACTGTTAAAATTTGATGACGAAATTCAGAGTATTTCAGGATCTACAGCCCATTAGAAGGTCAGGTCAGTTTCTTGAGAATATACTTGCTTGAAACTTTAAACGCGTTTATCTCGAAACTACTTTTTTTCGTCTTGCGGGGGCCAGAAAAAAAAACTACTTGACCGATTTGTCTGAAATTTTAATATGTTATTCTGAATAGTTCTAGCTCTCGCTCGGAAGTAAACTAATAGTTTCCGTAAAATATTCATATTTTTTTTATTAACAAAACATTCAAAAATACTGGTCGTTTTCAAACTTGTACTTTTGACCACGCGCCATTTTGTCAAATTCTTTTTTTTTTTTATTCTACCGTCCTGCGATAGCTATACTTATACTAATTAAAAATTCGTCAATTGTTTTATTTCAGATCAGAGGGAGAGATAAATCATCATTCACCACGCAATTCCATTTTTTTAGAGAGGGAGACTTCAGCATCATTTTTCTAATTTAAAAAAAATTTTTTTTGTCTTTATTTTCATTTTTGTGTAGTTTATTAGTAATAAAATAAGTGTAAAAAAATTTGAAAGCATTATTCATTACCCTCATATAGAAAAATTTTTTTTAAAATAGCTTAAATTTTAGGCCGCTAGACCACCGGGTCCCCTTAAACATTCCCTTGAAGTGTTCATTCGAATTCGTTTTCGGTCGATTGTGAGCAAACGCGGCACCCATCCGGCGGATACCTTTTTCATATGGAAATGTTCGTGTAAGTTGTTGATCTAAGATGTCTTCTATCTCAACTGTCTCATGCACTTAGATTCTACGATCATTTAAAGCAATGTCCTGGCTTTTTCCGATCATCTCTTCAGCAGCCGCCTCAATTGGACGATTTGACGTTCTTCATCACAAATGCTTGTACGACCATTCTTAAATTCATTGACCCGATATCTGACGGTCGTCATCGAAGGTGCAGAGCCTCCGTAGACAGCGTGTGACTTCTCTTTAATTTCTCCACACGTTTTCTCATCCAAAAACATAGATATAATCACTGATCGATACTGAATTTTTTCAATAGTTGAAAAAGAGCAACAGTTGTTTACTTTGAACGACTGTCGAAACTTAGCTAATTAACGTATGTGCTTAAAAGCTTATTGTGCTTAAACTTTGACAGCAGTGGTTTGGAAGATAATGCTGTTAAGAGATATCTACAGTTTGACATCAGCGGTGCCATCTCCTATCAAACACGGGTAATTATCCCTCTACCCTCGTATATTAACACAATCACATCGGAAAACGAGAATTCTCGTTTTTAGAAAATAAGCGTTTTCGACGGAAAACGAGAATTCTCGTTTTACGATAAGTGTGCGCTTTGCTGTTGAATTCTTAGATAACGGGATGATTTGTGACAGTGGTACATTATTACATCTGTTAGTGTGTATATTTACATTAAACGAGGGTGGTCCCAGAAGTACCTGACCCAACAAAGAAAACACAAAAATTTTGGAAAAAAATATATTTATTTTTCAACATAATCTCCTTTCAGCTTCATACACTTTTCCCAGCGATGTTCAATAAGTTCGATACCCTTTTTATAATAAGAACTGTCTTGCTCCTCAAAATACCCATTAACTGCCGACATCACTTCTTCATCGTTGGGAAATCTTTGACCACTGAGCCGTTTTTTCAAGTTTGGGAACAGAAAATAATCCGAGGGGGCTAAATCTGGCGAATAGGGTGCATGAGGTAGCAATTCAAACTTTAATTCATCAATTTTGGACATTGCAATAACGGATTTGTGAGCTGGTGCATTGTCTTGATGAAACAACACTTTCTTCTTAGCCAAGTGCGGCCGTTTTTGCTTGATTTCTTCGCTCAAATGTTGCAATAAGTTCGCATAATACTCGCCGTTGATAGTTTTTCCTTTTTCAAGATAGTCAATGAAAATTATCCCACGCGCATCCCAAAAAAACCGACGCCATGACCTTGCCTGCAGATGAAACGGTCTTCGCCTTCTTTGGAGCCGGTTCTCCCTTTTCAGTCCATTGTTTTGATTATTCTTTGGTCTCGGGTGTGAAGTGATGGACCCATGTTTCATCCATGGTTATGAAACGGCGCAAAAATTCTGCTTTGTTGCTGTGAAACTTCGCTAAACACTCAATTGAAACATCTTCACGACACTGTTTTTGCTCGAGTGTGAGCAAACGCGGCACCCATCTTGCGCACAGCTATCTCATGTCTAAATTTCCAGATAATATGCGATGTACCGCACTTTTTGAAATGCCTACTATGTCTGCTAGCTCGCGCACTTTCAGTCGACGATCATCCAGTACCGCTTTGTGGATTTTCTTCACCATTTCTGGAGTCGTCACCTCATTTGGTCGACCACTGCGATGCTTGTCTTGGCAGCTCGTACGGCCTCGTTTAAACTCTGCTACCCAATATTTCACTGTTGTAAACGAAGGAGCAGACTCACCCAGAGTAGAATCCAGTTCAGCTTTTATATTGGTTGGGCTGAGGCCTTCCAAATAAAAGTATTGTATCACGTAACGATGACCAATTTTCTCCATTTTCACAAATTCACTGAAAACGTTCACTATTGATGGCTGCCAAACAAATACTAAACAACGTGGCGTCCTCAAACTTGAAACATATGCTTTATAGATTGTGTACTTTCTAATACAGTGATATTTTTCAAACAACTACCGCCATTTCTAGGTTAAGTCGGATACTTCTGGGACCACCCTCGTATATGCAAATTCTATGAAGTATCGTTGCAGAAAAAAAAACTGTTTCACCAATCATCCTACTAAAAAACAATACTAATACTATTTATCTACAACTCCTGGAAATATCAATAAAATATATTAATTACAAAATTAATTATCACAGTTTTGACACACACATGTTGAAAAATTTTTACATCATTAAAATATCCTGTTTTGTATGAAAGTTTTAGCAAAAATTTCCCGATGCGAATCTGTTAAAATATAGACATGTTTGTTAAGAACATTTAATAATCAACAAAAACAGGTAAAATGTGTTACGGTCAAGTTGTCATACGAAGCGAAGCGGAGGAAGGGGTCATACGTCGATTGTAATTATAAATATTAAGAGAATTTGATATTGAAATTAACGTTACGATTGAAAATAAACTCGGTGTAATCAGCAACCGCAATGGAATGTTTTACAACGAATGGTCCGCTTGTAAACGACAGAAAAGTGTTTTGCGGTTTGTTTTGAGATTACTAAAAAAAATCGTTTATGAATGTGAATTTAACCACAATAGCGGAACTGAAATTCGATCTGCAGTTTACAGAACAATCTGAAATTAAAAGTATTTCTTAATTTAGTTTTAACTTAAGTTTCAATACTCTGCTGTATTTCAATTCGTGTTGATTTAATAAAAAAAAAAAAACATTGTAACTGACAATTATCTTTATACTTAATGTCCAGTTTGGCCTTAAACTGAAAATTTATTTCACTTGAAACATAAATTAAGATTTTTAAAACTGATACTTGCATATATATATATATATATATATATATATATATATATGTACATAAAAATATATAATGTGTTACATTTTCTTGTTCACCTCAGTCATATTTATCGCAATAAATTTCATTGCAGTTATTGAGTACATAAAACTTGTTTTTAATCCTACTCTTAATTTCAATGTTAAATTCTCTTAAAATTTATAATAATAATCAACGCATAAACGTATCAAAGTGATATATATATACATATATATATATATATATATATATATATATATATATATATATTAATTTTAAAAAGTATATATAGTACATGTACATGTACATATACATGTATATATATATATATATATATATATATATATATATATATATATACATATATATATATATATATATATATATATATATATATATATTTATATGTATATATATATATATATATATATGTATATATTTATATATATATATATATATATATATATATATATATCTATTTACGAAATATGTCTATCTAGGCCAACTTATCAACAGAGATGGATCATTCACTGAAGAAGTAAACAGGAGAATAAAAATGGGATGGAGCTCTTTTGGACCTCGATATTTAAATCAACAATCCCACTCTGTTTAAAGAAAAAAGTATTTGATCAGTGTGTACTACCAGTTCTTACCTACGGCAGCGAAACATTGGTGCTTAACGCCAAAGTAGTTCAAAAACTCCAAAAAACACAACGAAGTATGGAACGATGCATGTTGGGAATAACAAGAAGAGATAGAAAGAGAATAGAATGGATACGAAAACAAACAGGAGTCACAGATATAATAAGAAGAGTAAAGAGTTTGAAATGGAAATGGGCGGGACATATCGCAAGAAGGGAGGACAACCGATGGACAAGAGAAATTATTGATTGGGAACCAAGGAATATGAAAAGACCGAGAAAGAGACCAATGAACAGATGAGATAAGGATATTAAAAACTTTCTTTGAAAACTGTGGAAAAGAGAGGCACTGAATCGAACAAAATGGAAAATCATGGAAGAGGCCTTTATCCAGCAGTGGATTAACAGGGGCTGCTGATGATGATGATGATAATATATATATAGTTTTAGCCATATTATTAGACACATCTTGTTTTTTTTTTTTTTTGATAAAAACAAATAGAGATTAGGAAGAACACAAAAGCTACTAATATAGTTTTTATATCATTGAATGAAAGTAAAATTGTTTGTTCAAACGTTGACAAATAATAATAATAATTTTATTCATAAAGGTTCTACTATGAGCGGTGTTTATACGGCCTCTGGCCATTTCCCGCATCTCGCTCGCCATGTGCTTCTGTCGTGGACGTCTATCTCCTCTACGTCCCATCTCCTCACGGCAGTTCTTATGCCTTCGTGCCATTGTCTCTTTGGCCGTCTTTTTCTTCTTCTCGAGGGGACCCAATTCCAGGCTATATTTCGCATTCTCTGCCTTTCCATTCTCTTCATATGTCCATACGATAACAGCTGTTTCTTTTCTATAGTGCACGTTATTGGGATTTTGACGTTGCTCTTCTTCCTAATTTCTAACGTGATCAAGTAACGTGTGTTGGCAGCATCGTCTCCAGAAGTTCATCGATCGCTTCAATCCTTCTTTTCATGTTCGCGTTTAGAGTCCAAACTTCCGATGAGGTGGCACAGCTCTCTACGAAAAATTGAAATAATTGTTTTTTTGGTTTTTGACGAGATGTCCATACTCCATATTACGGAATGCAGCTTGCTAGTAATTGCTATTAATAAAGGTAATATTTTTATTTATGCCGGTCAAACATATACTTGTAGAAAGAAAATCACACGTTTTTTTTTAATAGTTGAGCCTACTTTGGTAGTGATCAAAGCTTCGATCCATCTTGGCATCCTGTTAGTGGATGCATGTACTGTTTTTTGCATCCGTGGATGATGAGTCCAGGTTTTTCTATTAGCCGAGTCTTGTCGGTAATGATCTCTTCTGCCACTTTTATCTTTATCAGCTCTCATACGTTTTCTTTTCGGTTCATATCTGATGAATATTCACTTCCTAAAGCAACAGTGAGACGTTTTCTTTCTCCAAAAAGCGGTTTACTGATCAGAGATTATGGCATTGAGCTCTATTCTGTATAAAAACGAAGGCTTCTCGATTTTAGAATCATTTTTTAAGTTGAGATAGCAGTCGGTTCTTCAACATCTCTTTGTACTGGTCCTGCTACACTGTTCCCTGGACTATATATAGACGCGCAATTACCTTGTCACTGATAACTGACCAAATCATGACATTAATTGAATGTTTTACAGTCTGTACTATAGAATCTGAGTGGTACTTTTCATCAGGTCGCCGACGCACAAATTGAGATTTATTTGCCAAGATTTCGAATATGCTCTCGTCAGTGAAACAACCCTTAAATAATACGAAGAAAAATACAAACATTCGATTTATAATTTAAAACAGACGTTTTGTTAGATAGAAAATATATTAAAAATTATACTTACCGATATCCAGAAGTTCACATCTCGTTCATATGATCTCTTGCTTAGTTGAGACGTTTCGCTTCCACATCATCTGTTAATGTGCGCTTTCGAACGGCTGTCGATTTTGAAGTTCTTTTCAGAAACATTCTGCTTTAAACTTTGTTCAGATACAGATATAAAAGGTTTTCTAATAGGGACGCAAATTTTTAAGAGGTTATATTTCATAGATGCGAAACTGACAGCCGAAGCGCGCTAAAACCCCACATAATAATAACAAGAACAGACTTACAGCTGTATTTTTGTCATTTATTAGGTTTTGACATTTATTCTTGACATACTGGTCCATCTGAATTAACAGTTCTTCGATAAAAGAGTAAATTTGAAGAGATTGAATCGGTGGAAGATAAAGGAACATCAATACGTGGTTACAGTGCTCGTTTTGAAGAAAACATTGAAATTGGTTTTTGAAAGGATGTATCGAAAAAGACAGGAATGACAATTTCAAGACGTTCACGGCTATTCGGGCCTTTCATAGACGACCACATGACGTATTTTGCTTAAGGATTTGTTGCTGAAGGCTTATAAGATTCAAATAATGGAAGAATTGAAGCAAGCAGACCAATCACTGCGTCTGAGATTTGTTAATTGGATACTGGAACAAGATGGTTTTTCTGAAAAAGACATTTTCAGCGATGAGGCTCATTTTCAACTCTCTGACTACCTAAATAAGCAAAACGGTTGAATCGAAGAGGAAGAAAATCCGAAGATGATCGTTGAGTAGACACTGCATACAGAAAGAGTAACTGTTTGGTACGCAATTTGGTCCGGTGGAGTCCATTGGTCCTTACTGGTTTAAGAATCAGACTGATAAAGTGATTACTGTGAATATAGGGTGATACCGAAATATGATAATGTTGATGAATTACAGACGTATAAATCAACTGAACAAATTCATTAACATGAAAACTATTTATTAAGGGGACCCGGTGGTCTAGCGGCCTAAAATTTAAGCTATTTTAAAAATTTTTTTTCTATATGAGGGTAATGAATAATGCTTTCAAATTTTTATACACTTATTTTATTACTAATAAACTACACAAAAATGAAAATAAAGACAAAAAAAAATTTTTTTTTAAATTAGAAAAATGATGCTGAAGTCTCCCTCTCTAAAAAAATGGAATTGCGTGGTGAATGATGATTTATCTCTCCCTCTGATCTGAAATAAAACAATTGACGAATTTTTAATTAGTATAAGTATAGCTATCGCAGGAAGTAGAATAAAAAAAAAAATTGACAAAATGGCGCGTAGTCAAAAGTACAAGTTTGAAAACGACCAGTATTTTTGAATGTTTTGTTAATAAAAAAAATATAAATATTTTACGGAAACTATTAGTTTTAAAAATTAAAAGTAATAGTTTTTAAAAAATTTAACATATTAAAATTTCAGACAAATCGGTCAAGTAGTTTTTTTTTTCTGGCCCCCGCGAGACGAAAAAAAGTAGTTTCGAGATAAACGCGTTTATAGTTTGCTGGCTCCACTTATTCTTCTACCTACCTGACCTTCTAATGGGCTGTAGATCCTGAAATACTCTGAATTTCGTCATCAAATTTTAACAGTATATTTTTAAGATACTATACTTTCGAAAAAGAAAATCGATTTTTCGAAAATTCTAGACCACCGGGTCCCCTTAAATATTTAGCATCTACATAACCGAGAACAGATCGAGTGAATATCACACACTGACGCCAGACATCGGCACGACAGTGTATCTTATTTTTATCTTATCAAGATAACCATAGCTAGCAACCCTAACAACATAGTCTTTATCTATGCCAGCAACTAAGTAGAAAATAAGAGGAGGCAGCGTCATTAACTATTAACATACAAAAAGAACATTTAAATGTTCTACTACAACAGATAATCTATGTTTTGTAAGCAGAATTGGATGATATTGATCTGGAGGGCGTGTAGTTCCAGCAGGACCGTTCAACAAGCCAGGCAGCCGGTGAAACTATTGATTTATTGAGGATGAAGTTTCCTGGTCGCGTTATTCCGAGAAATCGAGACATTCATTGCGAAAAGCCACTTCATATTGCCGAAGTTCATTTAGTTCATATAGAACCCATTTATCCAGATTTTTCGTTCTTCCAATTAGGCTCAAATGTCGAACAACCGTTGAATGATCAGCATTCTGCTGAGTTCTTCTGCCACCTTTCGACTTGTTTTACGTGGACTCGCTTCAGTAATGGTCCTTAAATCATTATTGTCTATAACTGAAGGACGTCCACGATCCCCATCATCATCGAGGCTTTCACTTCCATTACGAAATTTTAAGGAACCAGTGTTGAGCGGTACGTTCATTAATTGACTCTTCGCCAAAAACAAATTTGATATTTCATGCAGTTTCACTTGCTTCACATCCCAATTTAAAGTCATACAATAAAATCGCGCGAATTTACTTCTTTTCCATGACTAATTTAAGAGGTTATATCCAGAATGAAAATAATGGACATGAGCTGCAATCAGTAGTGCTAATTCCATTGTTTACAATGATGTATCACATGGATAAAACAAAAGATAACGGTAACTAGAAAAATCGGCACAAAACTTAAGAACAATAAAAACCGTAATTATTTTTGTACCAACCTAACACATAAAAAGTGTTTTTTTATTGTCAGTAATCTGTTACCCAGAAGTATATTTAAAAAAACTTGAGTTAAAAATTTTGTACCTCACAATTAGTAAAAGTAAAATATTTGAAAAGATGGAACTGATCCCTACTTTAATAAACAGGT
>CM068323.1:4321966-4334466 GCA_034766995.1 Acanthacorydalis orientalis | reverse complement strand
GCCAAGTGCGGCTATCACGGAGAATAATCAACGTTTAATTATAAGCTACGTTCCTTATTCGGAGAACGAAGGTATTTTATACAGAGATGTCACCGATATGTGACGCGACGATTTGTTCACACAGAACATAGAATGGTCGTTTGAAAAAAGTTGCACGTAGATTTTAGTTTGTCGCATCGATTGATTCATGCGGATTGATAATCGATGACTGCTGCTTTCTGAGTGAAACGAATTAAAAATACAAAACATAACAGGTGGGCTGAAAAGTTCGTAGGCTTGCATAGAAAAAATTTTTTTTTGATAGAATTTGATTTTATTATTCAATATAGTTCCCTTCGAGGGCGATACAACGATTATAGCGGTCATACAATTTTTCGATACCATTTTTATAATACGATTTGTCCTTAGCCTCAAAATAGGCTTCAGTTTCGGCGATTACCTCTTCATCGGAGCAAAATTTCCGTCCAGCGAGCATCCTCATGAGGTCTGAGAACAGAAAAAGTCGCTGGGAGCCAGATCTGGAGAGTACGGTGGATGCGGAAGCAATTCGAAGCCCAATTCTTGCAATTTCGCCATCGATTTCATTGATTTGTGACACGGTGCATTGTCTTGATGAAACAGCACTTTCTTCTTCTTCAAATGAGGCCGCTTTTTCGCGATTTCGTCTTTTAAACGCTCCAATAGTCGCTGTTTATGGTTTTTCCCTTTTTAAGATAGTCAATGAATATTATACCATGAGTGTCCCAGAATACTGATGCCAGAACCTTGCCAACCGACTTTTGCGTCTTTCCACGCTTCGGAGTCGGTTCATCACGTGCAGTCCACTCGGCTGACTGTCGATTGGACTCCGGTGTGAAATGATGGAGCCATGTTTCATCCATCGTCACATATCGACGCAAAAATTCGGATTTATTACGATTGAACAGCTCCAAACACTCCTTAGAATCATCGATTCGTTGTTGTTTTTGGTCGATTGTGAGCTCGCGCGGCACCCACTTTGAACAGAGCTTTCGCATATCCAAATATTCATGCACGATATGACCGACACGTTCCTTTGATATCTTTAGGGTCTCAGCTATCTCGATCAACTTCACTTTACGGTTATCGAAAATTATTTTGTGGACTTTTTTGATGTTTTCGTCGGTAACAGCCTCTTTGGGGCGTCCACTGCGTGCATCGTCCTCGGTGCTCATTTCGCCTCGTTTAAATTTAGCAAACCTCTTCTCTACGGTTGATTTCCCTGGTGCAGAGTCCGAATTATGTTTATTAAGCCAAGCCTTGGTTTCAACAGTATTTTTTTTCGCCAAAAAGCAATGCTTTATTAACACACGAAATTCCTTTTTATCCATTTTTTCAAGGCAACAAAAGTTCTTTCACTAAAAATGCTGTAACTCAGATACTAAAAGTGCAACAGCTGTCAAATTTATACACGCGTCTTTTGAAGGTTAGGGCTAACTAAAAATCATATGGATTTGATACTAGTGGCGCCATTTATGTGTCAGCCTACGAACTTTTCAGGCCACCTGTTAAATATTAACACTGTTTCTATCACGATTTAGTGTACACCTATTTCGACCAAAAGGTGTCTTTTGACAACTTTGCGTTTGAACGCAAAGGGGGATGAGCGGGTAATGTCCGGCGAGGGTTTGTCCAGGAAGTAATTTTCCTAGAACCGACGCAGAAAAGTAAATTCTAAAATATCTCCTTTCTAATAATAGAGAGTGGCGCAAAAAGAACGAAGTGTTTTTAATCATTTCTATATTTTTTTGTTTTGTAATATTTTGATGTTTTTTGCTTTCCCAAAATAAAGTATGAGGATAGGTGATTTTCCTGATTACACATGAAAAATGACACCACGTAACTGATGTTCATTTTCGACTTTACGAAGTCGATCTCTTTCTAACACATTGTCCATCATCACTCCTCTCAAGATTTCTGGACATAACGCTCGAATTTCTTCTCGTATCAAACTTGGAAAATAATTTTTAGTTAACATTTTGAAAGGTGTCTTTTGACACCTAGTGTTAATGAAAATTCACACCGTCATAACACATTCATAGAAAAGTATGTGTGTCGTTTAATTAAGATATTCGATTTGATCGCAGTTAATTTATAGGTAAGGACGAGGGCGGCGCCTGTAACCTACTGAATGGAAATCCTGGAACATGTGAATATATAAAAAACTGTGATTTCCGAACGAACACGATAAGGAGAAGTAATTGGAACTGGTGTTCGCGTCAGATGATTTGCTGTCACAGGAAGAAATCCAAACATATTTTAGGTAATGTGTATAATTTATTAAAGTTAGACATTCTTAAGGGGACCCGGTGGTCTAGCGGCCTAAAATTTAAGCTATTTTAAAAAATTTTTTTCTATATGAGGGTAATGAATAATGCTTTCAATTTTTTTTACACTTATTTTATTACTAATAAACTACACAAAAATGAAAATAGAGAAAAAAAAATTTTTTTTAAATTAGAAAAATGATGCTCAAGTCTCCCTCTCTAAAAAAATGGAATTGCGTGGTGAATGATGATTTATCTCTCCCTCTGATCTGAAATAAAACAATTGACGAATTTTTAATTAGTATAAGTATAGCTATCGCAGGAAGTAGAATAAAAAAAAAAATTTGACAAAATGGCGCGTAGTCAAAAGTACAAGTTTGAAAACGACCAGCATTTTTTAATGTTTTGTTAATAAAAAAAATATAAATATTTTACGGAAACTATTAGTTTTATTTCCAGCGAGAGCTAGAACTATTCAGAATAACATATTAAAATTTCAGACAAATCGGTCAAGTAGTTTTTTTTTCTGGCCCCCGCAAGACGAAAAAAAGTAGTTTCGAGATAAACGCGTTTAAAGTTTCAACTGCTCCACTTATTCTTCTACCTACCTGACCTTCTAATGGGCTGTAGATCCTGAAATACTCTGAATTTCGTCATCAAATTTTAACAGTATATTTTTAAGATACTATACTTTCGAAAAAAAAATCGATTTTTCGAAAATTCTAGACCACCGGGTCCCCTTAATATTAATTTCGTATCCGATCCTTTCTTTGTTCAAATATAATTTTGAATCAATTCCTAGTCTGACTTGTTTAGCTGTCCTTTTAAATTTGTATATTGATTAATCGTAGATCTCATCACTCTAATAATTTGACAAGATACTGTAGATAAGTGGTTTTCTGTCAGTAAACAACTAGCCTCCTGTTTTACATTATAAATCCGTCTATGTCTAAATACATTCATTTCTAAATTTCAGCATGTAACGTTTACAAAGATCAATTCAATGCCGAATGGATATTCGACCCTGACATTGAAATCATCAACGACGACACATCTCTCAATACAATTCAAAATAATACGATGAAAGTGGATGCCGCAGACAATGCAGCTGCTAGATTTGGAGATTTTCAACACGTGGTAAGATTTGAAAATTCTATAATTTATTTATTTTTATCTTCTTGTATACTCTCGGGAATACTCTTACCACACTATGAGAAACACTTCTGCAACACTAAACGTACCACGGATGTTCAAATGATTGATTTGAAAATTCGATTCGAAATTCCGCATTAATTTCTACTTCTTTCGTCCATTTGACTCTGAGAATTCTTATATTATCCGTTTAATCATTTTTACTGTTTTTATCGTTCCTTTTGTTTCGTTTTTATGCCGAGAAACATGTACGAGGTCAGACAATTAAGTAATGCGACCGATTTTTTTTCTCGGCCTGTGGTAACACTGCGAACCCGTAACTCCGCCAACGTAATAGCAGATCCCTACTCTCTCGATTGAGACCTTGACCACCCTCGTACGATCATTTCTTCGCCAGCTGTTTAGTGTTTTGTAACAACGCGCGAGTAGTGCATGTCACGAAAATGGAACAGAGAAATTTGTCTCGAGCAGGTTGAAAGTGGTCCTACTCTTCTCGATCGAGTTATTACTGGTGATTAAAGTTGGTTCTTTCAATATGACCCCGAAACTAAACGACAAAGCCAACAGTGGCTGTTCCCTGGAGCACCAATGCCAAAGAAGGCGAGAATGAGCAAGTCCAAAGTGAAAACCATGTTGATTTGCTTCTTCGACAGCAAAGGGGTGGTTCACAAAGAGTTCGTATCACCTGGACAAACCGTAAATCAAGTATTCTAAAAAATCGAAAAATTACGAAAAAGGGTGCTCAGAGTGCGTCCAGAGATCGCGAAGACTTGGGTTCTGCATCACGACAATGCTCCCTGTCACAGTGCGTTCAGTGTCTCTCAGTTTTTGGCGTCTAAAGGCATCGCAACGTTACCACAACCGCCCTATTCACCGGACATGTCACCCTGCGACTTTTTCCTATTCCCCCATATGAAAAAATTCGTCAAAGGTCGACATTTTGACTCCGTTGAAGATATCCAAGGATCTGTGACGAGGGTACTCGGAGAGGTCCCACAAGAAGTGTTCCAGAATTGTTACGAAAACTGGAAAACTCGCTGGAATAAGTGTATAGATGCGGGAGGGGACTACTTTGAAGGGGATCGCAGCGATGTACCTTAATTTTTAAATATACTCGATTTTTGAATTTTGTCGCATTACTTAATTGACTGACTTCGTATAGTCTGACTTTGTCTACCGCAACCGGTCACTTGACCGGTCGACAAATTGTCACACTTTTATAAAGTTACTTGGTCCGGATCTCAGTTCTGGATAAAACTCGGATCTTGAAAACTTCTAAATATGGCACGTCTTCGATTGGCACTGGCAGTGAAACATGCTCTGAGGAAGCCGCTATGAAGAAACGCGATAAATAAGCGGTCTATTAATCTGAGATTCTCAGAATACACACTCCATAGTGAATACTTATGACAACAGTATAATTCACGCATGGCAAGATCAGGAGGCAGGATCATTTTGAGAGTCTTGGAGGGAATATCGAAGTCTAAAGCAATCAAGCAAGAGAAAGACTGAACAAATCTTATAATATTCGATATTAGTTTTATATGTTATTTGTACTATTTTATTTCTGAGTTTTATCCCTTAATATTTCAAGACGTTCAGCGTCGAAGTTATTGGAAGAAAAAAATAATATAAGTGTAGAGTGTTGAGAAATTAATGAAGGGCGATATTCTGATCCTGAAGATGACCGAATTGAAAATGAAGATTATTTAACAGTGACGATGATTTCTCGGAAATTGACGACGAAGAAAAGAACATCTTGAATGCACGTAGAGGACAAAAGAGAAAAAAATCAAGTTCCGAAAAGAGAGTGAGGAAATTGACCAGGACATGTCAAAATTTCCGGGGTCTATGTGAACCCCTATGTTAAAAATTGGTTAAAAATTAAAAAAAAAGCGTTTTATGTCATGAAAAATGTTTAATAGATTTTAATTAGCCTTTCTTCCATAGTCTACATGCATTGTATCAATTTTTTGAAAAAATTAAGGCATGAAAAAGGTATTCAGAATCGGATAACTGTAAACTACTGTCTTCTTCTCTCTTCTCGGAAGCCACTGCCGGTATAGTTTTCGAAACTACTTCCGTAGGAGTCCTTTTTTCCTTTGTTTAGCCCTCTCCTAATCCGATACCAGTTCCTTCATATCAGGTGAGTCCGTGAGAACGGCTCTTCCTAGCCGCTTACGTCCTCTTCGAGTCTGCTTTCTCGGACCGGTCTTCGGGATATGCTCAGATAGTTTCGAGCGTCGATTTAAAATCCGTTGGTTTTTCGAAAGAAGGACGAGGAGTTCCAATAGTCTCGGGAACAGACTCATCGATGCCTAGGCTCGGCTGTGACGGACTCGTTGGCGACGAAGTCAGTGTGATCAGTCCAGGGTGCGTCGAATTCGGGAGTGTAAGGCAGGGCTGCAATAATCTCCGCACCCTGTAAGTCGACTTTATCTAATTCGTCCATATCGAATTCCGCTACGACCATATCATTTAAGCCACTGGACCCGCTCGGTTAGACTACCTCGTTTGTGTCAGTGGACCCAGCTCGACGAGTCACGATTCTTCTTAGTATCTTCACCGTTATGACCTCTGTTTCGTCCATGTTCCATATACAGCGAGCAGGAAATCATACGTCATAAACTTTTTTTAACAGTCCAAAGAATCGGTTAAAATTTGTCCTGGTGAAGCTCGTGGCACGTGCCAAACTCGTATCTTCCGGCTTCCGTGTGTAGACTGTTGTGTTTTTGTTAAGAAATGCTGTTAACCAAGTTTTTCCGGCCATGCGCGCTTCTTTCCAATACACTGGAACTGCCAAATTCAATTTTATAGCATATTCATAGACTGAAGTCCGCGGAGGTCGAAGTTCATGTCATTGCAGTGCTGCAGATACTCAGCTTATAGAAAAAAATAAGTTAAAAAAATCATAGCAAAATTAAGATCATGTTCACTTAACCCCGGTCGCATTAGGTTCACTTAGCTCTCCATATTTGTACTTTAATTGTAAGAAAATATACCAACATCCTAAATATGACAAAAATAAATAATGGTAATGTATCTAGGAGGTTTTAAAATATCATAATTACATTCAGAATTGCTTACAACAAACAGTTGTTATTAATTAAAAATTTCTACAAGAACAAAAATTCACTTCCCTATTGCTAAGAAACCATCAAGGCGTAATTAAACCGGAATAATTATACCGAACTCTACTAAACTACGTTTGTCACGTGGAGACATTAATAGAAATACACAGTAATAAAGGCGAGTTCATAAAACGTTTTTACCTGTGTCAAAAATCAATGGTTCACTTAGCCCTGGTCACCCCCACATATATAAAAAGTACCGGTACGTTTAGTGTTAAATAACTTAAACATTTCAATTAAATATTTAAATGTTTCATATAAATAAACCGTATTCAATTTTTCCCCATTGAATATTTACAATGATTGGTATGAAAAATTAATCAAATGAACGTTTATAGGCTTTAATTGGATCTGGAACAGAAGAGAATAAAGTTTGGTTTTGTGCTGGAGCATTGATAAGTGAAAAGTTTGTATTGACCACAGCACAGTGCGTAAATCCACGCAGAGAGTAAGTAATATACAGTTATATATATATATATATATATATATATATATATATGTATGTATATATATATATATATGTATATAAATGTGTATATATATATATATATATATATATGTATATAAATGTGTATATATATATATGTATATACATGTATATATATATGTGTATATATATATATATATATATATATATATATATATATATATATAACAGGTGAGCTGAAAAGTTCGTAGGCTTGCATTGAAAAAAAATTTTTTTTGATAGAATTTGATTTTATTATTCAATATAGTTCCCTTCGAGGGCGATACAACGATTATAGCGGTCATACAATTTTTCGATACCATTTTTATAATACGATTTGTCTTTAGCCTCAAAATAGGCTTCAGTTTCGGCGATTACCTCTTCATCGGAGCAAAATTTGACTCCGGTGTGAAATGATGGAGCCATGTTTCATCCATCGTCACATATCGACGCAAAAATTCGGATTTATTACTATCGAACAGCTCCAAACACTCCTTAGAATCATCGATTCGTTGTTGTTTTTGGTCGATTGTGAGCTCGCGCGGCACCCACTTTGAACAGAGCTTTCGCATATCCAAATATTCATGCACGATATGACCAACACGTTCCTTTGATATCTTTAGGGTCTCAGCTATCTCAATCAACTTCAACTTCACAATTTAGCAAACCACTTCTCTACGGTTGATTTTCCTGGCGCAGAGTCCGAATAATGTTTATCAAGCCAAGCCTTGGTTTCAACAGTATTTTTTTTCGCCAAAAAGCAATGCTTTATTAACACACGAAATTCCCACTTATCCATTTTTTCAAGGTAACAAAAGTTCTTTCACTAAAAATGCTATAACTCAGATACTAATAGTGCAACAGCTGTCAAATTTATACACGCGTCTTTTGAAGGTTAGGGCTAACTAAAAATCATATGGATTTGATACTAGTAGCGCCATTTATGTGTCAGCCTACGAACTTTTCAGCCTACCTGTTATATATGTATATACATGTATGTATATATATATATATATATATATATATATATATATATATATATGTATATATATATATATATATATATATATATATATATATATATATATATATATATATATATATATATATACGAGGTCAGACAATTAAGTAATGCGACCGATTTTTTTTCTCGGCCTGTGGTAAAACTGCGAACCTGTAACTCCGTCACCGTAATAGCAGATCCCTACTCTTTCGATTGAGACCTTGACTACCCTCGTACGATCATTTCTTCGCCAGCTGTTTAGTGTTTTGTAACAACGCGCGAGTAGTGCATGTCACGAAAATGGAACAGAGAAATTTAGAGCAACGGTGCGCAAGATTGTCTCGAGCAGGTTGAAAGTGATCCTACTCTTCTCGATCGAGTTATTACTGGTGATGAAAGTTAGTTCTTTCAATATGACCCCGAAACTAAACGACAAATCCAACAGTGGCTGTCCCCTGGAGCACCAAGGCCAAAGAAGGCGAGAATGAGCAAGTCCAAAGTGAAAACCATGTTGATTTGCTTCTTCGACAGCAAAGGGGTGGTTCACAAAGAGTTCGTACCACCTGGACAAACCATAAATCAAGTATTCTACCGCAATGTGCTCGAAAAATTACGAAAAAGGGTGCTCAGAGTGCGTCCAGAGATCGCGAAGGCTTGGGTTCTGCATCACGACAATGCTCCCTGTCACAGTGCGTTCAGTGTCTCTCAGTTTTTGGCGTCTAAAGGCATCGCAACGTTACCACAACCGCCCTATTCACCGGACATGTCACCCTGCGACTTTTTCCTATTCCCCCATATGAAAAAATTCGTTAAAGGTCGACATTTTGACTCCGTTGAAGATATCCAAGAATCTGTGACGAGGGTACTCGGAGAGGTCCCACAAGAAGTGTTCCAGAATTGTTACGAAAACTGGAAAACTCGCTGGAATAAGTGTATAGATGCGGGAGGGGACTACTTTGAAGGGGATCGCAGCGATGTACCTTAATTTTTAAATATACTCGATTTATGAATTTTGTCGCATTACTTAATTGTCTGACATCATATATATATACACATATATATATATATATATATATATATATATATATATACATATATATATATATATACTTATATATATATATATATATATTTATTTATATATATATATATATATATATATATATATATATATATATATATATAGTTAGTAATATACATATTCGATATTAGATTAGTGTGTGAAAACATTAAAACTTCATTCTCTACGGATCTTGTGGGTCAAGTGAGAGTAACTTTCTTCTAGTTCAAGATGAAAATTTTTTAAAAGTCGAATCTGATAGAAGAGACGAACCTGGTCTTGACCTACAGAATTCGTATAGAATAATAACAGTCTCGGCGTTCGTTGTATCCGTGGGAATTATACTGGTTTTCGGGTCTTGTATGGCTCCCGGCATTGTAGCGACGCTCAGGGTTTACATGACATCTACTTCGTTCTACATCTACACGTTAAGCTTCTGTGCAAACCAGGTCCTAAAAAAAAACTAGAATAATAAGCAATAGTAGTACAATAACAAAATAGAGAAAACATTAAATTGTTTCAAATGACACAGGGTGGCTCAAAAAGAACGAAGGAGTTCAAAACATTGTTTTTTTTTCTTTTTGTAATGTTTTCATATTTTTCCTATTACCCTCGTCCCTAATAAATAAGTCGACGTCATGGATTTTGTCACTTTTTCTTGATAATTTTCATTTTATATGTATATATATATATATATATATATATATATATATATATATATATATATATATAACAAAGGGATGAAAATATTATAAGACAATCCTCGGACTGACCTACGACCTTAGACAATGAATTTATCCATCTTTCTTTCTTATTCGATACTTTTCCTCTTATCCTTTCTTTTCCTCGCCCCTTTTTCTCTTTACTCTTTTTGGGAGTGGGGTTTTTCTGAAGTTATCTACTTGCTTGCTCCAGTTTTTTTGCTTACAAACTAACCTTAACTAAACTTAAAACTAACTTAACTAAGTTTAACTTAGTCGGCCTGCGCCCAGTTCGAATGTCTTTTTTAGTGACACGTGCTGGCCACTAATATGTGTCCCATC
This sequence comes from Acanthacorydalis orientalis, assembly GCA_034766995.1. NCBI lineage: Eukaryota > Metazoa > Arthropoda > Insecta > Megaloptera > Corydalidae > Acanthacorydalis > Acanthacorydalis orientalis. The sequence goes on along the minus strand of CM068323.1, from coordinate 4,324,326 downwards.
ACTAACTGCACTAGAATTACCTTACGCACTTAGCAAAAGACAAGAAACACTACACTTGTCACGACACTGCACTGGAAATTTTGTGTCTTTTCGCACCTTTGCGCTTCAGGAGGTTGCACTCGTCCGGTAGTAGTTTCCTCTTAGCGGCCTTGCTAAGAAATTTCGATTGCGCATCCCACTTGCGCACAAGCGGATTGTGATGATCTGCCACCGAATGATGGTACGATAGCGCAGCAGCATTGGCCTGAGGGGCCCTTTTAGATACTTGAGTTCCGAACGAATGCACTACTACTCGGATGGCTCATATGCCTGAGATGTTCCTCAATATGGTAAATTTTCTCTAAGTGGTGGAGCATTTTCCGTGGCCTCTAGAGAGGCGCCTCCTGGTGTTGAGTCATCGGAGCTCCAGGTCGGCCAGTGAAGATAAATCTCTGACTGACTTGTTTGCATGGCTTGCGCCGGGTCACGGACCGTCTACTACCTCACATTACAGTTTCAGCAGGCTAGGCCTCCGATAGCTGCAGTGCTCGGCGACGAGGTCGTTCTTGCCTACTCCACGGAGCAGAGGGTTTTCGCTGGGCTCCGCCCGACCGTAAAGTCGGCAAGCCTGTCGGCGGATACACTCGTCAATTGTAGGAAGGCGAAGGTCCCGATCCAGAGCGGTGTTTCTCACCAGGTAGTGCGCGTCGGTGATGAGGCGCATCACCCGGTTTTGAAACACTTGTAGAATTGATATCGAGCTGTAAGCGCAGGCCACACCCGTGTACGTCATAATTGGCCTAATGGAACTGAGGTAGAGCGAATGACGATAGATAAATAAATAAAAATATAAAAATAAATTTTATTGCTTCGAAATATTATACAGGGCCAAATTTGGCCAGTTTGGTATATGAATCTACTGCGGTGCCCTTACTGTTTCCGGTATTTATCCGCTTTTAGGAATTGATTGTAGTGCGTTGTGTTTATGAGATTTTTATTAATGTCCTTACATGTTTTCCTGGAAAAATTTTCAAAAAACCGGGGGGAATGACGGTAGAGTGTGATCTGCCTTTTATAGCTTAGCTATCTATTCGAAAGAGCTGTGATGCACCCTTGTTGCTAGCCGTGATGGTGCCGATGCACGGCGTGGCCACCTGTTGTTCTCATCTCCCTTTCCCTTGCAGCGTGCCATCGGATGCATCTCCGTCTCCAGGTCATGTTGACGCTGAGATCATCCGATGCACACGTGCTCGAGCTAGGTCGAGCGCATGCCACATGGCGGTGCGCCAAAGGCTTTGGTTTCGATCTCACAGCAGGAAGGAGGGTAGGGGTGTGCACTGGTCGGCCTGGCACGGATGGGAAAACCCACTGAATGTCCATTCGGGATTACAAGAATCCCAAACTGACCTTTATTGATTGGAACTTTGTTTTTCCTTTTCAGGAACTCTAGAACTATATGAATTGTACTTGGAACAATTTTTATTTATTTTTTTAAAACACTTTGTATGCCAGCTTCACATACATAATAAAATGTTTTCAGTGGCGGAGCTAAGTACGTGAGAATGGGAGAATTCGTTATGAACAGTTTTTTAAGACGAGATCGAGAAGATTTTCCCATACGAAGAACAGTCACGCACCCGTATTACAATCGAACGGAGCTCTATAACGACATTGCGCTGATAGAATTGGAACGGGATGTGATTTTCACAGCTTTCATTCATCCAGCCTGCTTACATGACGATCTGAATATTCCGATGAGAATGAACGCGACTGGCTGGAGAATCAACGGACAAAACATGGAAGACAATCTATTAACGATGGAGATAAATGTTAACAGTTACGAGGAATGTCAGTCGCGTTTTAATTCGAGAAGAAATCAATTATCACTGGGAATACACAATTACACACAGATATGTGGAACGGGAGTGGAGACACTCGATTGCATGGTACGATCTTTAAATGTTTATTTTATTTGAGAAATAGTGTTATAACCTGTTTCATATGAAACTGGAGATCTAAAATATTCACTGGCCGGAAATCGTCTAGTGGTCGATTGTTTTATAGGGTTTTCCAATAAGGATGCGATTTTCTTAATTTGAATAAAATATAGAATTTGCGCTGAAACTTCAAGTTTCATTATTATTAACAATAGTTGGGCGGTATTCCGTTTACAAATGAAAAATAATATCGTGCGGGTGACCACCGCGTGCCTTCTTACAATTAACCATTCTTTTTTTTAAAGTTCAATAACATTCCTACATAGCTGTGGCTCTATCTTACCAATTACTCTTCGGATTTCATTTTTTAAGTCGATTGTTTTAGAATTATTGGCGTACACATGTCCTTTAACGTGGCACCAATGAAAGTAGTCCAATGGTGTT
>CM068323.1:4306966-4309466 GCA_034766995.1 Acanthacorydalis orientalis | reverse complement strand
CCTACTAATTGTACAGGTGTCCACATTTAAATTGAGCTCGTGTCTTATCTTCGAATTCGTTTAAAAAGGATTGGTTTGCACTGGCCGAACTATTTATCTTACATTCTTCTTGAATTTTTCTCTTCCGTCCTCGTGTTTCTGATTTTCGGGTCCACTTTTTAGCATTTGCAATCATTTTACTAGAGCGCCCAAGGGATTTACAGCGGCTACTAAATTTTGATTTTCTAGCGCTTTTCCAGTCTTACGGAAAATGTGTTTCCTTCACTTAATCCTAGTTATCTCAAACTTCGATTCATCGCCCCAAACAATTGATTTTCAGAATTCTGTTCACTCATAAGCATACAAGTTTGCAAAATGAAGTCGCTTACGTTTGTTTATCTTGCTTATGTATGATGTGTAACGAGCGTACGACCAAAAATGACAGCTTCACTTATCGTCGACCTTATTTGACTAACTCCAAGAGTAACAATGAGACCCTCTTTTAGTTGCTGAGCGCTAAAAAACGGATTTTTTAACTTTACGAACTATTAGTTTGTCAGTGCGTTCGGTGATCTTCCGTTTCCGACCGTTCCTTGGATCTGAAATTAAATCTTTTCCACAAACTTTAGCCTTCTTAATAGTATACTGAATCGATTTGAGAGGTCTTCTAAATGTGTCAGCAATTTATTTGGTAGTTTTTTCGTTCTGATATATATATATATATATATATATATATATATATATATATATATATAACAGGTGGGCTGAAAAGTTCGTAGGCTTGCATAGAAAAAATTTTTTTTTGATAGAATTTGATTTTATTATTCAATATAGTTCCCTTCGAGGGTGATACAACGACTATAGCGGTCATACAATTTTTCGATACCATTTTTATAATACGATTTGTCTTTAGCCTCAAAATAGGCTTCAGTTTCGGCGATTACCTCTTCATCGGAGCAAAATTTCCGTCCAGCGAGTATCCTCTTGAGGTCTGAGAACAGAAAAAAGTCGCTGGGGGCCAGATCTGGAGAGTACGGTGGATGCGGAAGCAATTCGAAGCCCAATTCTTGCAATTTCGCCATCGATTTCATTGATTTGTGACACGGTGCATTGTCTTGATGAAACAGCACTTTCTTCTTCTTCGAATGAGGCCGCTTTTTCGCGATTTCGTCTTTTAAACGCTCCAATAACGCTACGTAATAGTCGCTGTTTATGGTTTTTCCCTTTTTAAGATAGTCAATGAATATTATACCATGAGTATCCCAGAATACTGATGCCAGAATCTTGCCAGCCGACTTTTGCGTCTTTCCACGCTTTGGAGTCGGTTCATCACGTGCAGTCCACTCGGCTGACTGTCGATTGGACTCCGGTGTGAAATGATGGAGCCATGTTTCATCCATCGTCACATATCGCCGCAAAAATTCGGATTTATTACGATTGAACAGCTCCAAACACTCCTCAGAATCATCGATTCGTTGTTGTTTTCGGTCGATTGTGAGCTCGCGCGGCACCCACTTTGAACAGAGCTTTCGCATATCCAAATATTCATGCACGATTTGACAGACACGTTCCTTTGATATCTTTAGGGTCTCAGCTATCTCAATCAACTTCACTTTACGGTTATCAAACATTATTTTGTGGACTTTTTTGATGTTTTCGTCGGTAACACCCTCTTTGGGGCGTCCACTGCGTGCATCGTCCTTGGTGCTCATTTCGCCTCGTTTAAATTTAGCAAACCACTTCTCTACGGTTGATTTTCCTGGTGCAGAGTCCGAATAATGTTTATTAAGCCGAGCCTTGGTTTCAACAGTATTTTTTTTCGCCAAAAAGCAATGCTTTATTAACACACGAAATTCCTTTTTATCCATTTTTTCAAGGTAACAAAAGTTCTTTCACTAAAAATGCTATAACTCAGATACTAATAGTCCAACAGCTGTCAAATTTATACACGCGTCTTTTGAAGGTTAGGGCTAACTAAAATCATATGGATTTGATACTAGTAGCTCCATCTATGTGTCAGCCTACGAACTTTTCAGCCTACCTGTTTTATATATATATATATATATATATATATATATATATATATAATAAATGTGTGCGTGTTCATCGACCGTAAGTTTTCTACTTCTCTCCATTTTGCTATAAAAAATGTTATAAGGGGAAAATGAGATCGGTAATATATGATTTAATAAATAAATTTAATTATCATACCTTTAATTAGAGCCTCAGACACTAATATTTTTTCAGACACTAATACTTTTCGAATTGCTACATTATGCTTTTCTATTAGTACAAATGAAACAAAAAATCGAAATCACTACAATAATACAAATTCAATGTCAATGTAATGTGTAAATAGACATCTAGAAAAAAAATTCAGCTAATCACATATACTCTCAATGATATTAAGTTTAATATTATAATTTTATAACGCGCAAATAATTTCCGGCGGACTGTATATATGTATATATGTATATATGTATATATGTATATATGTATATATGTATATATGTATATATGT
>CM068323.1:4284466-4299466 GCA_034766995.1 Acanthacorydalis orientalis | reverse complement strand
AACACAGGGAGATGCAATTTCTCCGAAATTGTTTACTGCGGCCTTGGAAGAAGTATTCAAATCGCTCGACTGGGAGGACAATGGAATCGAAAAAAAGGGCGAAAGGTTAAGCCATCTCCGGTTTGCCAATGATATAGTTATTTTCGCAAATATTCCGGAAGAGTTACAAAAGAGGATAGAAGAACTAAACGATGCCAGTCAAAAAATCGGCCTCAACATGAATCATACAAAGACAAAAGTACTATTTATTGCGTTTGTATGTCCGAAGAAAATTGAAATAAAAGGAACGGAAATAGAAGAAGTTACAAAGAAATATGTCTATCTAGGCCAGCTTATCAACAGGATGGATCATTCACTGAAGAAGTAAACAGGAGAATAAAAATGGGATGGAGCTTTTTTGGACGAAACGCCTCGATATTTAAATCAACAATCCCACTCTGTTTAAAGAAAAAAGTATTCGATCAGTGTATACTACCGGTCCTTACCTACGGCAGTGAAACGGGTGCTTAACGCCAAAATAGTTCAAAGACTCCAAACAACACAACGAAGTATGGAAAGGTGCATGTTGGGAATAGCTAGAAGAGATGGAAAGAGAATAGAATGGATACGAAAAGAAACAGGAGTCACAGATATAATAAGAAGAGTATAGAGTCTGAAATAAAAATGGGCGGGACATATCGCAAGAAGAGAGGACAACCGATGGACGAGAGAAATTATTGAGGGGGAACCAAGGAATATGAAAAGACCCAGAAAGAGACCAATAAACAGATGGGATAAGGATATTAAAAATTTTCTTGGAAATCTATGGAAAAGAGAGGCACTGAATCGAACAAAATGGAAAATCATGGAAGAGACCTTTATCCAGCAGTGGATTAACAGAGGCTGAAGATGACGATGATGTTATATATATATATATATGTATATACGAGGTCAGACAATTAAGTAATGCGACAAAATTCAAAAATCGAGTATATTTAAAAATTAAGGTACATCGCTGCGATCCCCTTCAAAGTAGTCCCCTCCCGCATCTATACACTTATTCCAGCGAGTTTTCCAGTTTTCGTAACAATTCTGGAACACTTCTTGTGGGACCTCTCCGAGTACCCTCGTCACAGATTCTTGGATATCTTCAACGGAGTCAAAATGTCGACCTTTGACGAATTTTTTCATATGGGGGAATAGGAAAAAGTCGCAGGGTGACATGTCCGGTGAATAGGGCGGTTGTGGTAACGTTGCGATGCCTTTAGACGCCAAAAACTGAGAGACACTGAACGCACTGTGACAGGGAGCATTGTCGTGATGCAGAACCCAAGTCTTCGCGATCTCTGGACGCACTCTGAGCACCCTTTTTCGTAATTTTTCGAGCACATTGCGGTAGAATACTTGATTTACGGTTTGTCCAGCTGGTACGAACTCTTTGTGAACCACCCCTTTGCTGTCGAAGAAGCAAATCAACATGGTTTTCACTTTGGACTTGCTCATTCTCGCCTTCTTTGGCCTTGGTGTTCCAGGGAACCGCCACTGTTGGCTTTGTCGTTTAGTTTCGGGGTCATATTGAAAGAATCAACTTTCATCACCAGTAATAACTCGATCGAGAAGAGTAGGATCACTTTCAACCTGCTCGAGACAATCTTGAGCGATGTTCATTCGGTGGGCTCTGTTCCATTTTCGTGACATGCACTACTCGCGCGTTGTTACAAAACACTAAACAGCTGGCGAAAAAATGATCGTACGAGGGTGGTCAAGGTTTCAATCGAGAGAGTAGGGATCTGCTATTACGGTGGCGGAGTTACAGGTTTGCAGTGTTACCACAGGCCGAGAAAAAAAATCGGTCGCATTACTTAATTGTCTGACCTCGTATATATACATATACATATATATATATATATATATATAATTGTTAAATATTATTTGATAAAATTCATACAAATTATTTATTCGGATCTTATAATTTATTTAATTTTACATAATGCTAAATAAAACAATGTAAATTGTTATCTTCAAGATTTGTAACGTTTACTTTCTTTAAAACGAATAGAATTTATAGACAAAAAAATATTTGCAGGCCTTGATTGGATTTGGAGATGAAAATAACAAAGTGTGGAACTGTGGAGGAACATTGATAAGTGAAAATTATGTCCTTACCGCTGCCCATTGTCTCTATGAAAATGAATTGTAAGTAAACATTTATACATTCCGATCAATAAACAAACGCACACGAATCGCATTCAAAATTTAAGCATCTGGCTTATTCGTGGAGGAATTTTTTATTAGTCTTTAATTTTATAGAAAATGTAATTGTTTTGATGCTTTACGAGGTCAGACAATTAAGTAATGCGACCGATTTTTTTTCTCGGCCTGTGGTAACACTGCGAACCTGTAACTCCGCCACCGTAATAGCAAATCCCTACTCTCTCGATTGAGACCTTGACCATCCTCGTACGATCATTTCTTCGCCAGCTGTTTAGTGTTTTGTAACAACGCGCGAGTAGTGCATGTCACGAAAATGGAACAGAGAAATTGCTCAAGATTGTCTCGAGCAGGTTGAAAGTGATCCTACTCTTCTCGATCGAGTTATTACTGGTGATGAAAGTTGGTTCTTTCAATATGACCCCGAAACTAAACGACAAAGCCAACAGTGGCTGTCCCCTGGAGCACCAAGGCCAAAGAAGGCGAGAATGAGCAAGTCCAAAGTGAAAACCATGTTGATTTGCTTCTTCGACAGCAAAGGGGTGGTTCACAAAGAGTTCGTACCACCTGGACAAACCGTAAATCAAGTATTCTACCGCAATGTGCTCGAAAAATTACGAAAAAGGGTGCTCAGAGTGCGTCCAGAGATCGCGAAGACTTGGGTTCTGCATCACGACAATGCTCCCTGTCACAGTGCGTTCAGTGTCTCTCAGTTTTTGGCGTCTAAAGGCATCGCAACGTTACACACAACCGCCCTATTCACCGGACATGACCTGCGACTTTTTCCTATTCCTCCATATGAAAAAATTCGTCAAAGGTCGACATTTTGACTCCGTTGAAGATATCCAAGAATCTGTGACGAGGGTACTCGGAGAGGTCCCACAAGAAGTGTTCCAGAATTGTTACGAAAACTGGAAAACTCGCTGGAATAAGTGCATAGATGCGGGAGGGGACTACTTTGAAGGGGATCGCAGCGATGTACCTTAATTTTTAAATATACTCGATTTTTGAATTTTGTCGCATTACTTAATTGTCTGACCTCGTATAATTGCATTTATTTTGTAAGATTTACTTTTATACACATATTGAATGTAAACTGTTGAGTAACAATAAGTCAAATAATAGTTTTTTAAAATAATGTGCGGTATACTTTTATGACAATTTCTTCATTCAGGAAAGGTAAACAGTTCAATCCTGATTGATAAAGAATTGCTGGAGAAGAATAATGGCTTTCGAAATTTTAAATAGTGAACGAATGATTTTATTAAAGATGTAAATTTTATAAATCTACTCATGGAATGTTTATTTAATTGTATGATTAAATGAAAAACTATCTTTACTTTTTACATTACAATACTTTTTTTTTATAATCTATCTTGGTTTATATTTCATCATTTAGAATATAAAAGACCATAAGTTAGGTATTTAATTATCTTATAATTATTTTAAACATTATTTAATAGCTCAGACTCAGTGCAATCGAGTCAATAAATGTTTTTTTAAATGTATCTTGAATTTTACATTAATAAAAAATGCCATACTTTCACCTATTCATAAATAGCGTGCACAGTGTAAATCATATGGAGTATATTTTTTCAAACTTTGATATTTTTTTACTTCGCTGTAAATGAAAACGAAATATAAAAAAAATCGAATTAAATTTAATGAAAAGTTCTTCACCATATGTGGAATTGTTATCAAGTGCAACAATTTACAAATCTTCGCCGAAATCTGTAAGGTAATCAGAACGTGTTTCATCATTTCAGAATGTCTTGAAAATATTTTGAATATTTTATACATTTGTTCGCTGTTTTATTACTTTAGTTTATGCGAAATGCTGAAAATGATTTTTAGATAATGTTTTTCATAAATTCTATAAGATATATATATATATATATATATATATATATATAGGAATCAACATCCGGTCATCTAATACACATGAATTGTTATATTGATAACAATTCATGCAATACATTGTCTGAATCTTAATACGTTGACTAAGAAAAATAATAATTATTAGATGACCTGATAAATGAAAATATACGAGGGTGGTCCCAGAAGTACCCGGCCCAACAAAAAAAACACAAAAATTTTGGAAAAAAATACATTTATTTTTCAACATAATCTCCTTTCAGCTCTATACAATTTTCCCAGCGATGTTCAATAAGTTCGATACCCTTTTTATAATAAGAACTGTCTTGCTCCTCAAAATACCCATTAACTGCCGACATCACTTCTTCATCGTTGGGAAATCTTTGACCACTGAGCCATTTTTTCAAGTTTGGGAACAGAAAATAATCCGAAGGGGCTAAATCTGGCGCATAGGGTGCATGAGGTAGCAATTCAAACTTTAATTCATTAATTTTGGCCATTGCAATGACGGATTTGTGAGCTGGTGCATTGTCTTGATGAAACAACACTTTCTTCTTAGCCAAATGCGGCCGTTTTTGCTTGATTTCTTCGCTCAAACGTTGCAATATGTTCGCATAATACTCGCCGTTGATAGTTTTTCCTTTTTCAAGATAGTCCATGAAAATTATCCCACGCGCATCCCAAAAAACCGACGCCATGACCTTGCCTGCAGATGACACGGTCTTCGCCTTCTTTGGAGCCGGTTCTCCCTTTTCAGTCCATTGTTTTGATTGTTCTTTTGTCTCGGGTGTGAAGTGATGGACCCATGTTCCATCCATGGTTATGAAACGGCGCAAAAATTCTGCTTTGTTGCTGTGAAACTTCGCTAACACTCAATTGAAACATCTTCACGACACTGTTTTTGCTCGAGTGTGAGCAAACGCGGCACCCATCTTGCACACAGCTTTCTCATGTCCAAATTTTCAGATAATATGCGATGTACCGCACTTTTTGAAATGCCTACTATGTCTGCTGGCTCGCGCACTTTCAGTCGACGATCATCCAGTACCGCTTTGCGGATTTTCTTCTCCGTTTCTGGAGTCGTCACCTCATTTGACCGACCACTGCGATGCTCGTCTTGGCAGCTCGTACGGCCTCGTTTGAACTCTGCTACCCAATATTTCACTGTTGTAAACGAAGGAGCAGACTCGCCCAGAGTAGAATCCAGTTCAGCTTTTATATTGGTTGGCCTGAGGCCTTTCAAATAAAAGTATTGTATCACGTAACGACGACCGATTTTCTCCATTTTCACAAATTCACTGAAAACGTTCACTATTGATGGCTGACAAACAAATACTAAACAACGTGGCGTCCTCAAACTTGAAACATATGCTTTATAGATTGTGTACTTTCTAATACAGTGATATTTTTCGAACAACTACCGCCATCTCTAGGTCAGGCTGGGTACTTCTGGGACCACTCTCGTAAATGTATTTTTTGAATACATGCAACCTCAACTATAATCCCTTTTTTAATTACACAATCACTTTTCAGAGGCGAAGCGAAGTATGTAAAACTGGGAGCACATGATCTGTCAAATCCGTTTCCTGAATTAAAACCAAAAGAGTTCAACATTATAGCAAGAATACAACATAATGATTTCAAACCGCCACAGCTATACAACGATATTGCTTTATTGAAATTAGACCGGAATGTAAATTTTACCCGTAACATACATCCCGCTTGCCTGCATGACAAATATTCAATACCAGTCAATAATCTGATCGCATCTGGCTGGGGAGCTACAGAATTTCTGGGAGATTTCAATAATCAGCTAATGAAAGTCGATCTAAGTCTTTATAGTTTTGCAGAATGTTATCCGCATTACGATTTGACTGTGAGTAAAAGGATTTTACCACGTGGAGTTGATAATCACACGCAGATGTGTTCAGGCGGAAGACATGAAGAAAAGGACACTTGTCAGGTACTGATTCTTTAATATACTTATCAAACGACCCTCGCATGTATAGAGAGGAGACCGAGGTTAAGTGAACCGTTTTTTTAAGTTGTTTTTCATTAACAAAATAAATGTGTTTCACAAAATACACTACGCTATTGTATAGATCAAATCTTTAGCTACAAAAATGTGTAGGCAGTTTTAAGGGAACCCGGTGGTCTAGCGGCCTAAAATTTAAGCTATTTTAAAAAATTTTTTTCTATATGAGGGTAATGAATAATGCTTTCAAATTTTTTTACACTTATTTTATTACTAATAAACTACACAAAAATGAAAATAAAGACAAAAAAAAATTTTTTTTAAATTAGAAAAATGATGCTGAAGTCTCCCTCTCTAAAAAAATGGAATTGCGTGGTGAATGATGATTTATCTCTCCCTCTGATCTGAAATAAAACAATTGACGAATTTTTAATTAGTATAAGTATAGCTATCGCAGGAAGTAGAATAAAAAAAAATTGACAAAATGGCGCGTAGTCAAAAGTACAAGTTTGAAAACGACCAGTATTTTTGAATGTTTTGTTAATAAAAAAAATATAAATATTTTACGGAAACTATTAGTTTTACTTCCAGCGAGAGCTAGAACTATTCAGAATAACATATTAAAATTTCAGACAAATCGGTCAAGTTGTTTTTTTTTCTGGCCCCCGCAAGACGAAAAAAAGTAGTTTCGAGATAAACGCGTTTAAAGTTATCCACTCCACTTATTCTTCTACCTACCTGACCATCTAATGGGCTGTAGATCCTGAAATACTCTGAATTTCGTCATCAAATTTTAACAGTATATTTTTAAGATACTATACTTTCGAAAAAAAATCGATTTTTCGAAAATTCTAGACCACCGGGTCCCCTTAATATTCATTTTGTATTTTTAACAAACATGCTTTTAGAGATTAAAAATGTGAATAAAAGGGTACCGTTATTGGGTGTTATTGTACAGCATGTAGTAAATAGTGTTAATTGCGGACAAAAATTCACTTTTTGCAAAAAAGGGTGTTTCATCAAAGAACAAAAAAGCAAACACATGTATGTATGTGTGTTTAGATTCGCACTATTAAATAACATATTAACAGTAGGGGAGACCGGGGCTAAATGAAGGTTTAAATCGTTTTTCATTACCAAAATAAATGTGTTTCTCAAAATAAACTGTGCCATTGCAAAGGTCAAACCCTTAGCTACAAGAATGTGTAGGTAGTTTTAATATTCATTTCGTATTTTTCTTGTTATTTAAGAAAAAATGGAGACGTGCAAAACTTGACATGTCGAAATTTCTAGGATTAAGTGTACCTCCCTGGGACTAAATGAACCCTTATGTTGAAAATTGGTTAAAAATGAAAATAAAACGTTTCCTCGCTTGTCTCATTTGATCTGCATGCACGTTCATACCACTTCAACTGCCTCGCCTCCAGAATATCTTTCATGGCCAGTATCTCCAAGCTTTCTCTAATTCTCTCATTTATTATTCAGTTTCTCCGTTTTTTCCCTGCTATTCTTTGCAAAAACTTCATTTTCGCTACCGTGATCCGGCTTGTTTGCTTATCGAATGTCGTCCAGCTCTCTGCTCCATATAAAATTGTTGGTAGAAACGTTAACTTATACATCTGGAACTTGGTCTTCTTCACCTCTTTCTTTCCTACCAATGTTCCGACTAAGCTGGTAGTAAATTTTGTTAACCTTATAAACCCTGCTCAGAACTTTCTGATCAATCCTCTCATCCTTGTTAATTTTGGCTCATAGCAAGTCATATTCCACAACCTCCTCTACCGTCTGGTAAGTGCATGTTATATGCAGGTCTCGATCTTCATGTCTCCCTATTCTCATTACATTGCTTTTATTCGTATTAATTTCCATTCCTTTTCTTTTAAGCTCCTCGTTCGACTCTATGACCATTCCTTGTGAATAGGACAATAATGTTATTTTCCCATTCTTCCGGGATTTTCTCGGTATTCCAAATCTGTTGAAGTAGGTTTGTTAAAATCGAGACCAGCTTTCCTCGTCCATACCTGTATAATTTAGGAGCTATTTCATATTTTAGATTCATCTAAGATGTAATGATAATTCTTAAAGATGTTTAAGAAGTGATTGACTGACTTTTTAAAAAATGATTATAAATAAACATGATTAAAATTTCTCCGAGAATAGAAAAAATCACAGTGCACTCAAACTGAATGGAAAAAAACATTTAAAATTTACATACTTTAAAAATAAATACAGGGTGTGTCGTAAAGATCTCCCACAATTTGAAAGGGTTTAAAAAATGAACGAAGCTATTTAGAAAAAATATTATTTATTTCTGAAATAATTTCGTTTTAATGGGTTTTAAAAATCATATCAGAAAAATGGCGGCCGTCGTTAGTAATACATTGCTGAAGACGTTCCCGGAATTTCTCCATCAATCTCCGGATCATTTTATGTGGAATTGCATCATTTTCTTGTCTGATCCTTTCCTTCAAATCCTCAAGAAATCGAGGACGATGTTTGAAAATGTTTTCCTTCGGGTATCTCCAGAGGAAAAAGTCACATGGGCTTAAATTTGGTGACCGTGCCGGCCACTCCACGTCTTCCCTTAAAGAGTTCAAACGTCCAGGGAATATTTCTATCAACACTCCGAACGAACGTCGTGCTGTATGAGCGGTGGCTCTGTCCTGTTGAAACCACACATGTTCTGTATCCAGATTGTCCAGTTTGGGGCGCAGAAAGGTCTCCAATATTTCAACATACCGGTCAAAGGTCCCAGTTACTGATGCACCACCTTCCTCAAAAAAATACAGGTCGATCTAGGTCTGCTAGGTGATTTTATTTTCAGTGTGGATGCGTATGGACCGCTCTTTGGGTCGTTATCACAGAACGGTTGTCCTCATAGTAAGCTTAAACAACAAAGCTCCGATATTCATCGGTCTAACTCATGATGCGTACTAGAAACGGCAGAACCTAAGCTACCAAATTAAATCTACCCCATCTCTTTACTCCCACTAGAGATAACACAGTTCCTCCTCGAAATATGGGAGATCTTTATGCCACACCCGTATTATAAAACTTGAACAAAACAGTGTAAAATAACATATTTGTAAAATATTACATTCAGTATTGAAGAATGAAAAAAAAATAATATTCCATAAATCCGCCATTTCTTTTTTTAATATCTTTTTACAAAATCAATTCCAATTTTTCAAAATGACAATAAATTACTGTACATTAAAAAAATTAAGGGGACCCGGTGGTCTAGCGGCCTAAAATTTAAGCTATTTTAAAAATTTTTTTTCTATATGAGGGTAATGAATAATGCTATCAAATTTTCTTACACTTATTTTATTACTAATAAACTACACAAAAATGAAAATAAAGACAAAAAAAAATTTTTTTTTTAATTAGAAAAATGATGCTGAAGTCTAAAAAAATGGAATTGCGTGGTGAATGATGATTTATCTCTCCCTCTGATCTGAAATAAAACAATTGACGAATTTTTAATTAGTATAAGTATAGCTATCGCAGGAAGTAGAATAAATAAAAAAAAAAAATTTGACAAAATGGCGCGTAGTCAAAAGTACAAGTTTGAAAACGACCAGTATTTTTGAATGTTTTGTTAATAAAAAAAATATAAATATTTTACGGAAACTATTAGTTAGCTAGAACTATTGAGCTAGAACTATTCAGAATAACATATTAAAATTTCAGACAAATCGGTCAAGTAGTTTTTTTTTTCTGGCCCCCGCAAGACGAAAAAAAGTAGTTTCGAGCTAAACGCGTTTAAAGTTTCAAGCAAGTATATTCTCAAGAAACTGACCTGACCTTCTAATGGGCTGTAGATCCTGAAATACTCTGAATTTCGTCATCAAATTTTAACAGTATATTTTTAAGATACTATACTTTCGAAAAAAAAAAACAAAAAAAAATCGATTTTTCGAAAATTCTAGACCACCGGGTCCCCTTAAGAATATGATGAACATTTAAAAATATGTGATTGTTTTTACGTTTCAGGGAGATTCGGGTGGTCCATTACAGATGAGCACGTACACTGATATATTTTTTGTAGTGGGTATAACGTCTTTTGGTAAAGCTTGTGCAATCGGCTCTTCACCTGGAGTTTATACGAGAGTTTCTACATATGTTCCTTGGATTGAAAATATCGTGTGGCCGAATGATTAATGAAATCTAAATGTATTCCTTACCTTGTGTTCCCTATTATATTATTTTCTGTACATTGACGATTTCCCAAATCTGACGATTAAATTTAACAATACATTAGATAATATATATTTTTTATCAATTTTTTTATGTATGAAAACAATACAAAATGTATTAATTTCTTCATGAAACTAATAGCATTTTGTTAACATTTCAACTTCTTAATAAAGTTTTTAATTAAAGAAATGAAAGATACACAGGTTCACAGTTCAAGTGAAAAAAATTGTCTATTATATTGGACCAGTGCGAAAGTTCGTATATGATTCAATAGGTGGTGCTAAGAGTGCCGCACTCGTGATTGAAATGTATTCATGTTACATATCCTTTGAACGGTGATACGAGGTCAGACAATTAAGTAATGCGACCGATTTTTTTTTCTCGGCCTGTGGTAAAACTGCGAACCTGTAACGCCGCCACCGTAATAGCAGATCCCTACTCTCTCGATTGAGACGTTGACCACCCTCGTACGATCATTTCTTCGCCAGCTGTTTAGTGTTTTGTAACAACGCGCGAGTAGTGCATGTCAGGAAAATGGAACAGAGAAATTTAGAGCAACGGTGCGCGATAAAATTTTGTGCAAAACTCGGCGAAACCGCGACAGAAACTTATGAAAAAGTGCTTAAAGTGTATGGTAGTGATGCCCTGAGTCGTAGTCAGGTGCTTCGGTGGCATGCCGATTTTAAAAAAAGGCGATTTTAAAGTGAAAACCATGTTGATTTGCTTCTTCGACAGCAAAGGGGTGGTTCACAAAGAGTTCGTACCACCTGGACAAACTGTAAATCAAGTATTCCACCGCAATGTGCTCGAAAAATTACGAAAGAGGGTGCTCAGAGTGCGTCCAGAGATCGCGAAGACTTGGGTTCTGCATCACGACAATGCTCCCTGTCACAGTGCGTTCAGTGTCTCTCAGTTTTTGGCGTCTAAAGGCATCGCAACGTTACCACAACCGCCCTATTCACCGGACATGTCACCCTGCGACTTTTTCCTATTCCCCCATATGAAACAATTCGTCAAAGGTCGACATTTTGACTCCGTTGAAGATATCCAAGCATCTGTGACGAGGGTACTCGGAGAGGTCCCACAAGAAGTGTTCCAGAATTGTTACGAACACTGGAAAACTCGCTGGAATAAGTGTATAGATGCGGGAGGGGACTACTTTGAAGGGGATCGCAGCGATGTACCTTAATTTTTAAATATACTTGATTTTTGAATTTTGTCAAGAAACTGACCTGACCTTCTAATGGGCTGTAGATCCTGAAATACTCTGAATTTCGTCATCAAATTTTAACAGTATATTTTTAAGATACTATACTTTCGAAAAAAAAATCGATTTTTCGAAAATTCTAGACCACCGGGTCCCCTTAATTCACAAATTTTATTATTGAAATAAATCCTCAAGAAAAAAAAACGGCTTTCAATACAATCTCCTATTAAAAAGCATATTATTCCATTATCATTTATATCGAATGAAGTAACGTTATCACAAATTATTTGTAAAATGATTAGATATCAAACGTATAAAAGTGTATTCATTTCAGTTCGGTCGTTCGACTTTCAAGTATAATGCTGTTGAAAATGATCGAGTGAATTAAATTCTAAGTTGTTATTATGTGAAATTTGATAGCGTTAAACTTGATACGGTAAATTCAGTGCTGAAATATGTTTTAAATCAACATCGAACAGTGTATGTTTTAATTGGAAACCGATTTGTGTATCTACAAGACAATTACCATTTCGACTGTAGAGATTTACTGCTGAAAATCAATAAACTGACTAATTATCACGAGGTAAGAAGATATGCTTAGATTGTTTGAATTTTGTCCAAAGTGCATGTTTCTGTGAAGAATATTGATATAAAGGAACGATGTAGCGTACAAAATCAATGGTAGTGTACAAAATCAACTGACAAAGGGTTCGGCTGTTATCATATATGATGATTGACGCCATAGAAAAAGATTCTCGACGACGCGATAACGTTCCCGGGAATAGCCACTCCCTAACATAGCAGCAGGCAAATAACCACGCGATTTGTCCGTGCCCTGTATTATTTATCTGTGTTGTGTAAATAATGAACCTTCAGTTCACTTAAAATCACGTCTCGTTATTGAAACCCCAATTCCCTGGCAGTTTCACTCCTTTCGGAATGATTTTTTCTCTCACACCACGAACCATACAATTTTTTTAATCGAAAACGTTCAGTACTCGATTATTAACAGGTGGGCTAAAAAGTTCGTAGGCTTGCATAGAAAAAAAATTTTTTTTTTGATAGAATTTGATTTTATTATTCAATATAGTTCCCTTGGAGGGCGATACAACGATTATAGCGGTCATACAATTTTTCGATACCATTTTCATAATACGATTTGTCTTTAGCCTCAAAATAGGCTTCAGTTTCGGCGATTACCTCTTCATCGGAGCAAAATTTCCGTCCAGCGAGCATCCTCTTGAGGTCTGAGAACAGAAAAAAGTCGCTGGGGGCCAGATCTGGAGGGTACGGTGGATGCGGAAGCAATTCGAAGCCCAATTCTTGCAATTTCGCCATCGATTTCATTGATTTGTGACACGGTGCATTGTCTTGATGAAACAGCACTTTCTTCTTCTTCAAATGAGGCCGCTTTTTCGCGATTTCGTCTTTTAAACGCTCCAATAACGCTACGTAATAGTCGCTGTTTATGGTTTTTCCCTTTTTAAGATAGTCAATGAATATTATACCATGAGTATCCCAGAATACTGATGCCAGAACCTTGCCAGCCGACTTTTGCGTCTTTCCACGCTTTGGAATCGGTTCATCACGTGCAGTCCACTCGGCTGACTGTCGATTGGACTCCGGTGTGAAATGATGGAGCCATGTTTCATCCATCGTCACATATCGACGCAAAAATTCGGATTTATTACGATTGAACAGCTCCAGACACTCCTTAGAATCATCGATTCGTTGTTGTTTTTGGTCGATTGTGAGCTCGTGCGGCACCCACTTTGAACAGAGCTCTCGCATATCCAAATATTCATGCACGATATGACCAACACGTTCCTTTGATATCTTTAGGGTCTCAGCTATCTCAATCAGCTTCACTTTACGGTTATCAAAAATTATTTTGTGGACTTTTTTGATGTTTTCGTCGGCAACAGCCTCTTTGGGGCGTCCACTGCGTGCATCGTCGTCGGTGCTCATTTCGCCTCGTTTAAATTTAGCAAACCACTTCTCTACGGTTGATTTTCCTGGTGCAGAGTCCGAATAATGTTTATTAAGCCAATCCTTGGTTTCAACAGTATTTTTTTTCGCCAAAAACAATGCTTTATTAACACACGAAATTCCTTTTTATCCATTTTTTCAAGGTAACAAAAGTTCTTTCACTAAAAATGCTATCTATGTGTCAGCCTACGAACTTTTCAGCCCACCTGTTATTTCAATAATGATGTCATCGTTCTTAGAGCGATCAGATGCAGGAAAATATTGTATCTAAACTGTCTGAGACCGATGACGTCACTGTCGCAGTCCACATGAGTGACAATCAAAAGTTATCGTCAATTATTCATTGAACTTTTTTGATTAGAACGTCTCTTTTGTTGCTTGAGAACGTTCTGAAACGTATTGTGATAATAAAGTCGAATTATTGACTGGGGACTATTCTATACGGATAGAATACTTAAAGTTTGTACGACGGGGGAAAATTCATTTGTGAAAATGAATTTAGCCAACCGATCCGAATCACTGAAAGTGAATAATTTAAACAGAATGATCAATGAAAGCGATCATCCGAAATGAATATTGAACGACGTGCCAATTGAGCCTGTAAATTAAAGTCCTGTTCTCGCAACTTTCTATTCGCTTATCTCCTTAACACTAGTTTTTTTTCGTCCGTTTTTTGTTTTGGTCTGATATTGTCAGTTTTCTCGGTATTCTTGACGCGGGTCGTCGATCCATGGGATTAGAGCGCTATTATCTAGACTTTAACTGGGATTATTAGCAATATTGCTGTTTAACTGTATCATATCTTGACTTTCTCGCTGGGAAACTAGGTTTACGGCGATTTTTTATACCTATCTCTACGGACATGCAACAATTTGATGCATGAACGAAATCATAGATTTTCTTTAAAAAATAATTTAAAAAGCAACATATTTATACACTATTAACTTATAAATAAAACCATACATATACATATATATATATATATATATATATATATATATATATATATATATATATATATATATATATATACGAGGTCGGACAATTAAGTAATGCGACCGATTTTTTTTCTCGGCCTGTGGTAACACTGCGAACCTGTAACTCCGCAACCGTAATAGCAGATCCCTACTCTCTCGATTGAGACCTTGACCACCCTCGTACGATCATTTCTTCGCCAGCTGTTTAGTGTTTTGTAACAACGCGCGAGTAGTGCATGTCACGAAAATGGAACAGAGCCCACTGAATGAACATCGCTCAAGATTGTCTCGAGCAGGTTGAAAGTGATCCTACTCTTCTCGATCGAGTTATTACTGGTGATGAAAGTTGGTTCTTTCAATATGACCCCGAAACTAAACGACAAAGCCAACAGTGGCTGTCCCCTGGAGCACCAAGGCCAAAGAAGGCGAGAATGAGCAAGTCCAAAGTGAAAACCATGTTGATTTGCTTCTTCTACAGCAAAGGGGTGGTTCACAAAGAGTTCGTACCACCTGGACAAACCGTAAATCAAGTATTCTACCGCAATGTGCTCGAAAAATTATGAAAAAGGGTGCTCAGAGTGCGTCCA
>CM068323.1:4231966-4279466 GCA_034766995.1 Acanthacorydalis orientalis | reverse complement strand
TTGTTGAACACACACATTTTTATATATGACTGCTTTATGATAAAGTAAACATAAAATGTCATGATTGCAAATTAGAACTTATTTATAATGTATTGTTTAGCTGAAAGGCTGTCTGGGTCAATCTGCACACAACTGACAAGGAGAAATAGAATTAATTAGTAGAATAATGGTCGGAAAATTAACAAGTTCAGTAACGGATATCCGTTGTGAAATGATCCGAACTAGAATAAACTTTTTCTAGCATATTACATCCAAATCGAAGAATTGAAACTAATAGACAAAATATTTATGATTACTGAATTATTATTTTAATAAATTTGCATAATATGAAAAAATATATCTTTGTTTGCACACACTATATTAAAAATTAGATTTTTGTTGTGTGTAACATCTGCACTTCTCTACTTTTATAATTTTGAAAATGTTCACTTGATAAAAGAATATCAAAAAAACGAATAGGACCCACAGTGCTGTATCTTTTCTAATAATATTTGGCAAAGAAATCAAACAAAAATCAAAATATGAATATAAATGCGTTTCATGAGGGTTTGAATAAATTATTAATCAAGTAACATCTGCACTTCTCTGCTTTTATAATTTTGAAAATGTTTACCTGATAAAAAAACATCAAAAAAATGAATAGGACCCACTGTGCTGTATTTTTTCTAATTATATTTGGCAAATAAATCAAACAAAAATCAAAATATGAATATAAATGCGTTTCATGAGGGTTTGAATAAATTATTAATCAAGTAACATCTGCACTTTTATATTTTTATAATTTTGAAAATGTTCACCTGATAAAAAAATGAATAGGACACACTGTGCTGTATCTTTTCTAATTATATTTGGCAAAGAAATCAAACAAAAATCAAAATATTAATACGTTTCATGGTGGTTTGATATAAATTATTAATCAAGTAACATCTGCACTTCCTAATACTTCTAATACTTTTATAATTTTGAAAATGTTTACCTGATAAAAAAACGTCAAGAAAATATTTGGCAAAGAAATCAAACAAAAATCAAAATATGAATATAAATACGTTTCATGAGGGTTTGATATAAATTGTTAATGAAATAATAAATGTTATATTATTTATTTAATTATGTAAAAAAAATTGTTACATTTAATTGTTGGAAAATGGTGTCCACATTTTCAATCATATATCGATTGTGAAATTTAAAGGATTTATTGTTGCAGGTGCATTAAAAGTGTTTAAAACATGTTCCCCGTTCGTGCCACATCGCCGTCGTCAACGTCGGACCTACTGGACGAGAACGTCCACATTCGAAACGAGAACAACTACACGCCGTCGGGTGAAAAGATCAAGTCGCACGGCGTCACTTATCACGATCACGTGATAATGCTGTACCTGTGTAAGTTTATGCTGAAGGAGAACTTCAACTTCAATCTCACGTGCGAAGTGGAAGAAGGGGGGAAATTCGATGACATTATGATCTTCTACGTGCAAGACAATCGCATTCTGTGCAGAATGATTCAGGTGAAAAGCAAGACGAAGAGCACTAGTACACTGACGAGGAGTATACTCGTCGACAGGACTGAACCTTTCGATTTAAACACTTATTTTCTATCGTACGTAGAGATCATGGTCAAATATAATTTCGAGAGGAAGTTCAGATGTGAAATCAAAGATCTTATTTTACACACGAACATCGACGTCGGCCAAGAGTTGAAGGACGATTTGGAAGTGTACGAGGACGAGTTGCTCAGATTAAGAAGATGTTACCGTTTGAAAGACGGACAGAGTGACTTCAAAACATTTTTAACCGACCAGTTGCTAGAATCGCTGCGTAGCGAAATATCGAAGAGAGACGGAAGAATGAAAGTGATAAAAAGTAAACAGAATAAAAAGATACCGAAGAAACAACAGGATAGCTTGAACGAGGAAGAAAAGTACGTTGAGTATTTAAAAAGCCTCACGCGGGACGATAGGGAAAAGTGCGTCGGGGTATTTTTGGAAAAACTGAAATTGCACGTGAAACAGCCGAACAAAGATGAACTGGCCGAGTTGATTAAACGGGAGATAAAACGATGTCTGAAGAAATATAAACTGGAGACGATCGGCAATTCAAATCAGTCCGTTATTGTCTACACCGGTCTGTACAATAAAGTTTATACATTCCACAGTGATCCGAAAGTCACGGTGCTGACGAACAGGCAGCTGGTGGATTGGCTCAAACAAGCGAGCAGAGGGTCGATGACGAGGCTGGCAGCGTTCCACGACATGAACATGAACCTGCTGACGAGTCATGGATTTCTCATCAGAAAAGAATCTGTCAAGCGGCTGAAAGCGAACATCGAACGCAGCAATGAGCAATTCCTGAACGTTATAGCGAACGCCGGCACCGTCTTCACTTTAATCAAACTGAACGAGATATTCAGAGGTAAAAAATACAATCTGATCACAGAACATCAATTTCTCAGCATGTCGAGCACGATCGAGGACGACATCGAGATTGAAAGAACCGAACACTTGATCATCACGTGCGACGACAACATAACGACGGATCTGCTATTCAACATCGAGGACTTGTTGGATAGAATTCGCGAGGAGTCGGAGAGCGTTTGCGACGACTTGAAGAAAATAATTTTAGTCTCCAAGAGCGGTGAAAATCATCCGAACGACATGTGCACGATAATAACAGACCGAACGGAATGGAACGATTTAGAGAGGGACACTCGAAGGCGTATAGAAAGGGAGAACACGATTTGCCTGCAAGGTCGAGAAGTGAAGCTGGCGGATGTCGACATTTCGAATTTCTCGGATTTATTAAACGACGAGATTCTCTACGACGTTGTTTATTCGACAGTCACGCTCGGAAGGCCGATTGACAGTGAGAACACTTGTGACGTTTCGAATTATATCGAGAGACGGGTCTCTTTACGGAACAAAATAAGCGAAAATGTATTTAAAGTCGACAGCAAGAACGACATATTCGTTGTTAGTAACATGAACGAGACTGAGTTTCAACAACTGAAGTCGACGTCGAGGTGCCACCTTGTTTTTGCCAATGTTGCGAATTCAAGAAATCTTTTTGTCAATCTCTGTAGCGAACAAGAGCGCGGAAACGTCACGTTGTTGCGTCACGAAGACGGCGAGTTCTTCTGTCAAGACAGTAAGTCGACGGACAGATTACTACCGTACGTGAATGGAAATTCTCCGCGGTCCATCGAACTGCATCGTTTAACGGCTATAAATAATAGAATAGTTTTGATTGTAGCCGAGTCGGGAATGGGAAAGAGTGATCTGATGACCGTCCTGGCTTCGCGGATGATTAAAGAAACGCCGAGAACACTCGTGGTTAAGATTAACCTAAATAATTGCACAAAACAATTCAGTAGACTGCTGGCACAGAAACGAACTTTCACCGAACAAAGCGACGCTGTCGACTTCATCGTGGAAACGCAGTTGTATAACACAGAAGGTTATAGGAATACGTTCGAGAGGAATTATTTCAAGCGACATTTCAATCTGTCCGAAGGGGTATTCGTTTTATTGGACGGATTCGACGAAATCGCGCCAGACTACAGGGAAATTGTGATCGATCTGATCAATTTAATTAAGGACATCAGTTCTGTTAGACTGTGGCTGACGAGCAGACCGCAAGAGAAGAAGTACCTGGAAACGGAACTGAACACTTTTTCGTATGCGCTCGTCAGGTTCACGGCCGAAGATCAAAATAACTTTTTCTTGACGTACTGGAATAGGCACGGGACGGACGACCAGAACGCACGCCTGAAGAAGTTCGTCGAGCGTTTGATTAATGTGACGAGCAAGTCGCTTCGTGACGACGATCAGCTCATGACCGGCATACCGCTGCAGTGCCGGATGCTCGGCGAAGTGTACCAAGGGACGTTCGACGAATATTTTAATTCCGAGCAAGACGACGTCGGAGCGCACCTGCCCGAATCGCTCGACATTCTGGAATTGTACGACGAATTCATAGAAAAAAAACGAATCATATACGAGGAGGAGAAATTGAAACGGGACAGAACTATCCTGGGAAACAGAATACTGAGTTTAAAAGATAGCGGCACATTTAATAAAATCCATTCGTACTTCGGTCTCTATGCGGTTTTCATGAAAGCTTACCTGGACGACATACTGTCGGAGAAAGACCGAAAGAAAATGGACAAGTACATGCGCGAGGTCGAGAGCGGTAATGAAAAGACCGGAATTATTCACATTGTCGATAAAAGGACGCCCGCGTTTATCCACAAAACGTTTGCTGAATTTTTCGCAGCGAGGTGGTTCTACTATCGGATCAAAAGCGACGGGCCCGACAGACAGAGGCTCGTCGAGTTTTTCAAGAAGCACTTCTTCAAGTCAGAATTCGAAATGGTGCGACGTTTCTTCGATCGCTTGTCGGCGAATGGTGAAATTTTCAAGGCGATCCTCAACAACGACGGTAAATCACTAATGAAAATGTTGGAGACCGATTCAGTTCTCGTCGATTCCCGTGCAGATTTCGACAGAAACCCTTTACATCTCTGCGCCGCGTACGAATATAACAACCTGATTTGTATTTTAATTGAAAAGCGTGTACAGTCGACGACAGTGGATAGTTTGTGTGGGTGGAAGCCGATCGAGTATGCGTGCGCCGTGAAAAACTGGAAGAACGTAGACACATTCCTCGGGTTTGACGCTGACGATGCGACTGTGTATAAGTGTATGAAAGACAAGAATATTTTGTTCCACGCTTCAAAAAATTCGTATGTACATTTAGTACAATACTTAATCAAACACGGATCATCCGAAGACACCACGAGTAGCAAAAACGACGATTCTTCATATTTATCTTCAAACGAAGGTGTTTTAATCGGAGAAGATAGAACGCCGAACGTCAATACAAGCGATGCAGACGGAGATACTGTTTTGCACTACGCTGCTAGAACAGGAAATTTAGATATTGTGAAATTATTAATAAATTCGGATGTTGATCCAAATGTCAAAAATAACATGGGAGACACGCCCATGCATCTCGCCGCCAATAACGGTCACTATGAAGTGATCAAATATTTAATGGAAGTAGCCGACGCTGCATGTGATATTCTTGATAATGACGGGGATACAGTTTTACACTACGCCGCTAGAGGTGGCAATATAGATATTGTAAAACTGTTAATTAAAGCGGATGCTGATCCAAATTTCAGAAACAACAAGGGATGCTCTCCTGTATTTTCGGCTGCTTACTATGGTCATTATGAAATATTCAAATATTTAATAGAAGTAGCCGATGGAGTGATCGACATTCTCGACCGTGACGATGATAGTGTTTTGCATTACGCTGCTAGAGGAGGCAACGTGGATATTGTGAAACTGTTAATTGAAGCGAAAATGGATCCGAATACCACAAATAAAAACGGGCTCACACCTTTGCACTCGACCGCTAATTCCGGTCATTGTGAAGTATTTAAGTACCTAATACAAGAAGCTGGCGCAGCGATCGATAGGTTAGACAATGATGGAGATAACGTTCTACACTACGCCGCTAGAGGTGGCAATGTAGATATTGTAAAAATGCTAATTCAAGCGACGGTCGATCCAAACATAGAAAATCACAAACGATGCACGCCTTTACATTTGGCCGCTTTTCATGGTCATTATGAAATAATCAAATATCTAATAGAAGATGCCGATGCTGCGACTGATGTTCTTGACAGCGACGGGGATACAGTTCTACATCACGCAACTAGAGGCGGAAATGTCGACATTGTAAAACTGTTGATTAAAGCGCGCGTCGATACGAATGTCACAAACAACGGCGGATGTTCATGTTTACATTTAGCTGCAAAGAATGGTAATTATGAAACATTCAGATATTTAATGAGAAACACTGATGCGGCAATCGATGTTGTCGACAATGATGGAGATACTGTCTTACACTATGCGGCTAGAGGGGGCAGCGCCGACATTGCAAAACTATTGATTAATGTGGGCGTTGATCCTAATACAAAGAATAACAGCGGATATGCAGCCGTGAACTCTGCAGCTTACCATAGTAATTATGAAACAGTCAAATATTTAATAGAGGACGGTAATGCAGCGATCGATATTCGTGACAAGGACGGAGACACGGTCTTACACTATGCTAGCAGAGGAGGCAATGTAGATATTGTGAAAGTCTTAATTAAAGCGGGAGTTGATCCAAATATCACAACTAACAAAGGATGCACAGTCTTGCATTCTGCCGCTTTTCATGGCAAGTGTGAAATAGTGAAATATTTAATGGAAGACACTGATGCAGCAATCGACACACTCGACAGTGACGGAGATAATGTTTTACACTATGCAGCTAGAGGGGGCAATGTGGACATTGTCCGACTCTTAATTGAAGCGCATTTTGATCCGAATATCGCAAATAACGCAGGAGGCGCACCTATCCATCTCGCCGTCAATAATGGCCATTCAGAAATAGTCAGATGTTTAATAGAAGACTCGAATACTAGAATTGACATCCGTGATAATGACGGAGACACGGCATTACTGTACGCTTGCAGAAAAGGAAATATGAATATTGTAAAGCTGTTAATTAAGGCGGGAGCTGATCCAAATATCCGAAATAATCTGGGATGCGTTCCGTTGTTCTCGGCCGCTCAACATAATTACTATGAAATTTTCAAATGTTTATTAGAAGTCACTGATGCAGCGACCGACATTCGTGACAATGACGATGATAACGTTTTACACTACGCGGCGAGAGGAGGCACTGTGGGAATTATAAAACTGTTAATTGAAGCGAAAATTGATCCGAATGTCAGGAGTAAAAACGGGCGCGTACCCTTACATTCGATCGCTTTTTTCGGTTACTGTGCTGCATACAAATATTTAACAGAACTTGCTGATACAGCGATTGATGTTGTCGATAACGACGGAGATAGCGCTTTGCACTACGCTGCTAGAGGTGGCAATTTGGAAATTGTAAAGGCGTTAATTCAAGCGGGGATTGATCCGAGTATAAAAAATAATAAACGGTGCACACCTTTACATCTGGCGGCTTTTCATGGTCATTATGAACTAACCAAATATTTAATGCAAGAAGCTGATGCAGCGACCGACATCATTGACAGTGACGAAGATACAGTTCTGCACTGGGCCGCTAGAGGTGGCAGTTTAGATACGGTAAAACTGTTAATTGGAGCGCATGTTGATCCGAATATAAAAAACAATGACGGATGCACGTCCTTACATCTAGCTGCCAAGAGTTGTCATTATGAAGTATTCAGATATTTAATGGAAAACGCCGGCGCATCGATCGATATGCTCGACAATGATGGAGATACCGTCTTGCACTATGCTGCTAGAGGAGGCAATTTGGATATTGTAAAACTATTAGTCGGCGCGGGACTTGATCCCAATGTAAAGAATAACAGCGGTAATACAGCCGTGAATTGTGCAGCTTATTACGGTCATGATGAAACAATCAAATATCTAATAGAAGACTGTCATGCTGCGAGCGATCTTCTCGACAATGACGGAGATACCGTCCTCCACTACGCTGCTAGAGGTGGCAAGGGGGACGTTGTAAAACTGTTGATCAGAACGGGCGTCGATATAAATATAAAAAATAACAAGGGGCGCACGCCTATGCACGTGGCCGTTCATCATGGTTATTATGAAATCTTGAAACATTTAACAGAAGTCGCTGATGATGCTGCGAACGATATTCCGGACAGTGACGAAAATATTTGAACGATGCTGCTAGATGTGGCGCTCAGCATATTGACAGACTTTTTATCCTCCTGTCAGCACCTGAAATTTTCCCATTTTGTTCAGTACCCGGGGTACCCGGTGTTAACAGGTGGGCTGAAAAGTTCGTAGACTTGCATAGAAAAAAATTTTTTTTCGATAGAATTTGATTTTATTATTCAATATAGTTCCCTTCGAGGGCGATACAACGATTATAACGGTCATACAATTTTTCGATACCATTTTTATAATACGATTTGTCTTTAGCCTCAAAATAGGCTTCAGTTTCGGCGATTACCTCTTCATCGGAGCAAAATTTCCGTCCAGCGAGCATCCTCTTGAGGTCTGAGAACAGAAAAAAGTCGCTGGGGGCCAGATCTGGAGAGTACGATGGATGCGGAAGCAATTCGAAGCCCAATTCTTGCAATTTCGCCATCGATTTCATTGATTTGTGACACGGTGCATTGTCTTGATGAAACAGCACTTTCTTCTTCTTCGAATGAGGCCGCTTTTTCTCGATTTCGTCTTTTAAACGCTCCAATAACGCTACGTAATAGTCGCTGTTTATGGTTTTCGCTTTTTAAGATTGTCAATGAATATTATACCATGAGTATCCCAGAATACTGATGCCAGAACCTTGCCAGCCGACTTTTGCGTCTTTCCACGCTTTGAAGTCGGTTCATCACGTGCAGTCCACTCGGCTGACTGTCGATTGGACTCCGGTGTGAAATGATGGAGCCATGTTTCATCCATCGTCACATATCGACGCAAAAATTCGGATTTATTACGATTGAACAGCTCCAAACACTCCTTAGAACCATCGATTCGTTGTTGTTTTTGGTCGATTGTGAGCTCGCGCGGCACCCACTTTGAACAGAGCTTTCGCATATCCAAATATTCATGCACGATATGACCAACACGTTCCCTTGATATCTTTAGGGTCTCAGCTATCTCAATCAACTTCAACTTCACAATTTAGCAAACCACTTCTCTACGGTTGATTTTCCTGGCGCAGAGTCCGAATAATGTTTATTAAGCCAAGCCTTGGTTTCAACAGTATTTTTTTTCGCCAAAAAGCAATGCTTTATTAACACACGAAATTCATTTTTATCCATTTTTTCAAGGTAACAAAAGTTCTTTCACTAAAAATGCTATAACTCAGATACTAATAGTGCAACAGCTGTCAAATTTATACACGCGTCTTTTGAAGGTTAGGGCTAACTAAAAATCATATGGATTTGATACTAGTAGCGCCATCTATGTGTCAGCCTACGAACTTTTCAGCCCACCTGTTATATGTTATGCGTACATTTTATATTTGAATATATCAATATGTTGATAGCATAAAAGCTGCAGGTTTGAAATAATGAACACAAATATTCGT
Organism: Acanthacorydalis orientalis; assembly: GCA_034766995.1. Taxonomy (NCBI): domain Eukaryota; kingdom Metazoa; phylum Arthropoda; class Insecta; order Megaloptera; family Corydalidae; genus Acanthacorydalis; species Acanthacorydalis orientalis. The sequence continues at coordinate 4,270,367 of CM068323.1, read as the reverse complement.
TTACTATTGTTGTTCAATCGTTACAAAGGTTTGAAGTATGCTTGTAACAAATTATCGCTACAAGTTCAGATATCACAGTGATGGGTAGTGAATGTAACGCGACAACGGGTTCTATTGACTGACTTTTGTGATCAAATCAAATCAAAAACAGTTTTATTGTGATGAATTTTAAAGTTTCAACGCCGTATTACTGTGCGTTGGATGGAAGTTGAGGTTAGGTCCCGGGTCGTAGCCGTGACTTTTGTGTTTCAGGAAGTGAGTATGAGAGATGGTTTGAAAGATGGAGTCCGGAATTTTTTTTTCAAAAAACCGGATCTTTTGTGATCTAAACTACTGTTTATACACTGTCCTGTGTATAATAAAATACTGTATTTCATTCAAGTGCGTGACCTGTGGGATCACATTTGCAAATAAGTTTAAATAATGGATTGTATAGAATTGACATTAAGTAGGACACAAATAAGTTAAAGTATATCAGTTAGGGTGGATACATAACCCGGATAACGACAGGAATGTGCTAAGCACATTAGTTGGGATGGATACTTGTATATAATGAAATACTGTACTTTATTTAAGTGTGTGATCGAGGGATCACGGCAGGAATGTGATAGTTTGTATATAATAAATGTTAGTGAACACAAATAAGTTAAAGTATATCAGTTAGGGTGGATACATAACTCAGGTAACGACAGGAATGTGATAATTTATGTATTTGGATCTTTAACTGTTTGTAGAATGTCTTGTATAGAATAAAATACTGTATTTTATTTAAGTGTGTGACCGGAGTGATCACGACAGGAATGTGATAGTTTGTATATAATAAATGTTCATAATTTCAAATAAGTTTAAATAATGGATTGTATATAATTAACATTAAGTAGACACGAATAAGTTAAAGTATATCAGTTAGGGTGGATACATAACTCTGATAGCGACAGGAATCTGATCAGTACATTAATTGGGGTGGATACTTGTATATAATGAACTACTGTACTTTATTTAAGTGTGTGACCGAGGGATCACTACAGGAATGTGATAGTTTGTATATAATAAATATTAGTAAACACAAATAAGTTAAAGTATATCAGTTATTAGTTATGACAAAAGACATATGTTTAAACATTCTGACTGTCGCATGTACATTGATGGTTGCAGCTCTGTGGGCGAAGAGGAATGGCTTTATTACTTAAGGGGACCCGGTGGTCTAGCGGCCTAAAATTTAAGCTATTTTAAAAAATTTTTTTCTATATGAGGGTAATGAATAATGCTTTCAAATTTTTTTACACTTATTTTATTACTAATAAACTACACAAAAATGAAAATAAAGACAAAAAAAAAATTTTTTTTTAAATTAGAAAAATGATGCTGAAGTCTCCCTCTCTAAAAAAATGGAATTGCGTGGTGAATGATGATTTATCTCTCCCTCTGATCTGAAATAAAACAATTGACGAATTTTTAATTAGTATAAGTATAGCTATCGCAGGAAGTAGAATAAAAAAAAAAAAAAAATTTGACAAAATGGCGCGTAGTCAAAAGTACAAGTTTGAAAACGACCAGTATTTTTGAATGTTTTGTTAATAAAAAAAATATAAATATTTTACGGAACAATATAAATATTTATAACATATTAAAATTTCAGACAAATCGGTCAAGTAGTTTTTTTTTCTGGCCCCCGCAAGACGAAAAAAAGTAGTTTCGAGATAAACGCGTTTAAAGTTTCAGCCGGCTCCACTTATTCTTCTACCTACCTGACCTTCTAATGGGCTGTAGATCCTGAAATACTCTGAATTTCGTCATCAAATTTTAACAGTATATTTTTAAGATACTATACTTTCGAAAAAAAAAATCGATTTTTCGAAAATTCTAGACCACCGGGTCCCCTTAAGCTTTTATTCAAGTTGTGAATGTGGGGAAGGATCTAAAATACTTAATACAATAAATATGAGTGAATATAAATAAGTTGCTGCGGGCCATCGCATCGCTTGGTAATAAGTTGTACTCACAACGGAAATTGTTTTGCAAAAAAATCATTAACACTCATACGATCCGCAGGAAAAATAACGTTTGATGTCCTCATCGGTGATATGTCACCCATATGGTTTTTCAAAGGTAAATTATCAAAAGACATTAGATTTTCATTACTTATTTAATGCTCTTACATTTATACACTCTTGTATACAGCATTTTTATGCTCAAAACATATATATTTTTAACAATTTTCATAAACAGAATATACTTCACGGTCTTTCTCGACACATATTTGAACACCGAGCTCATGAAGATATTTTTCTGTTTTTTACACTAGATTTTTCTGTTGAAGCGGATGGTTATGAATAGTCTTCAAGTACATCAGCATCTTGCTGAAGGCTGTTGATAAGGTGAAATGATACACAACCGCATGATTTCTTCGGTCGGCACAGTATTTCTTCAGGCACTCGCTGAAATCCAAGTTCTTCCAGAAACAAACGTCTTCGAAATAGTTTATTTTTATTCCAAGTCGGTTCTGTTTCTAACTACAGAACATAAGCGTTGACCCGAAATATGTCAATTATATTGAAAAATAAACATAATGGCCATCGGTTGGTTTTCCTGTTTACTGCGCAAGTGCCGACCAGCTGGTCCAGTGTATCGATACCTACTTTTGTCTTGTTATAAAAATCAATTATTTCTACTAGTTTTTGTCTTCGCCGGAAGAAGTTTTATTGTACTGAATAATAGTACTCACTACTTTAAAAATCTTATATTTTTTAGGAACATATTCAATCAAGTTACCTTATTCGTGAAATAAAAATTGCTCGAATATGCTGGTTGCCGGCGAATGCCTCTTTTTGTGGAAACTGGTAAAAATGTTTTGTTGGATCTTACCGTACCAACGATCGTATTCTCCTTCCTCAATAATTCTATAGCACGATCGTACACGGTAAAAAATTATCGCATGAGATATTTCGGCCTTTCAGATCTTTTACTAAATCAAGTACTACTGTCTGTCCTTGATTTCGTTCTGGTCCCGCGTCTGGTTCTTTTCTCGCATGCACTTGTATGTTCCAGGCAAAATTTGTTCTGCTATCGCATAGAGTCTCAATTTTTATTCCATTCTTTGCAGACTTTTCCGGCATGTACTACCTAAATAGATATCGGCTTCGAAAAGCGACCAGTTGTTCATCTACAGTGATATTTTCATATGGGGTACACAAGTGAGGAAGATCATTTATCCACTTATTCCATAAATCACGGAGAGCGGCCAATTTGTCATGAGCTCGACGTTCCTGTCGGTTTCTTTTATCATCAAAAAGGATAACTCTGGTGAGTTATTCAAAATACTACTTGGACATAGTGGCTCGAAATATTGGTCGACCCTAACTGTCATCCAGTAAGTTATCAGTAGATTCTCCATGTGAATTATAGACACCGGCTAAAATGAGTATTCAAATATTTGGTTGAATTGTAATATGATTCACATATTTCCAATTTCTACCAAATACTCGCTGACCCTCTTTATTTTCAATAACAATATTTGGTATAGATTGAGTAAAGCACAATTCGAAAGCATATTTAATACTTCCGATTCGAGAGGTAGCATAAAGTGTTATTCCAACTTTATCCTTTATTATATTTTCAGCTCGTGTCTTTTTTTACTGATTGCTCAATACATTTGTCCATATAACTTTCTTATCGTTTGATCTATAAATAGTCTCTAAGGTTACTTCTGGAATGGGCACAATATTTTCTTCATTCTCGGAGATATCGTTACTCTCTGCAGACAGTTCTTCATTATCTTCCATCGTGTATCATGGCCCATGGCTCTTCATTGTACTCACGCTTTATAAATACTCTATATATAAACATACAATATTTATGAGGGATGAAATTTCACTCGAAGACCGCTAGAGTAAGTTTTCCATGTATTGAAATGTAAATAATTTTATATACTTAATGCCGCCTCTCATTAGCTGTGATTATAGTTTTAAATAAATAGCAAAGAGTACAAAGTATCTCTTCTATCTTTAGCTAGTTATAGTATGTTAAAAATGAAATTGGGTGAAAATTCACCCGAGGATCGTATGAAGGTTAATAAATTACTTATAACTTCCATACTTACTGGCTTCATTTTATTTATGTTATCTTTCGTTTGGATTTTATTTTTATTTCCGTTTTACTAAGTAACTTTCGAGTTATTGTAAATTAAAAGCAATAAATTAATTAATTTTATGTACTATTCACCAGACTCCCTACTCACCAGACATTGCACCATCTGACTACTACTTATTTCTGTCACTGGAACGTTTTTTTTATGAAATAAGATACAGAAATGTGAACCATGTTAAAATGACCCTTGAACACTTTTTTTTCCTAAAAAGAACCAGGAATTTTATAAAACGGGAATATTTTCTCTTCTTGAAAGATGGCAGAGTCTGATAGATAATGATGGAAACTATATTGTTCAATAAAGTACAAATTTTTCCTTTTAATTGGTTTCTATTTTAATAGTACCCCTGATATATATATATATATATATATATATATATATATATATATATATATATATATATATATATATATATATACATATATATATATATATATATATATATATATATATATATATATATATTGTCATTTCTATAAATTTAGATAAAAGACATTATGGAATCTTAAGTGGAAGTATAAAAATTTTGTTGATATCGAAAATATTACAGTAAAAGATTTTTTTTAAAAAAATAATTCGTCATTTTGTATGAAATAAAATTAATCATTTTTTTTGTAATGCGGTCCTGTTCACCGAACGTCATGTTAATATAAATAAAATTCATATCAGCTGTTAACAGCATGTTTATTATAGATAAAGACTGATGTTTAATATTCGAGTAGCATGTGTTAGCTGTTAGTTCAGTAATTTTGTTTTTAGTGGCACGTTTCCATTTCGTTTCACTTTTTAAAAACCTATTATACTTAAATGTGTTAAATTTACGTGCCTTTATAATAATTTACAATCGTTTCATTTAGAACAAGTAGTAAATTAATTCATAGAGATGCTTTTAAAGTGAAGTGTAGCAGTTCGGCAAGTGTTCGTGCGTACTTTATGTACGATTATGTTTCTGTGCAACAAACTGATTTAGGTAAATGTATACACTTTAATATATTTAATAATTGAATTCCTAAAATATATACAAAAGTTCAGTGCGGCTATCGTCTTGTCAGTTACAACCAGGCCGGTCGAAGTAAGAGGAAATATAAGCATGCTATTTAGTTTACTATGTCAACAATGAACGGCACTAGTTGTTTGATTTATAAATAATTTTGTATATCGTTTTACTATTGGCAGAGAACATGAACATATAAATGCTCTCTTATTGGTCAAAGAAAAATTACGTTCATGAAAAGACGTTGTGCGAAAATTATATCTGTTTAACATTTCTATTGTTTAGAGATTGTAAAATAATTTGTGATTAAAGTAGGTGAGTTATATTTTAATTAGATTAACTTTAATTGTTAATAGTTATTTATGTGTAATAATATTTGTTTTGTAGAGCACGTTTTCGGCTTTAAGCAGCAATGACAATTAGTGATAACATGGAGATTTGCAAGAAGGGAGATGAAATTGTGTCAGCATCATTTTAGGTCATTCGATTGTACAAATTCACTTCAGGATCATCCACCGGTCTTCTCTTTGTGTTTAGAAAGGACAGGTATACAATGTTCTTTATTTGTTAACATATAATCTACATTGTTAAAAATAATTAGTTGTTTATTGTTAATGTTAAATATTTTTTTAAAAATAAATAAGTTACATAGGTAACTATCTTTTTTATGAATTATAAACAGCATCATACAATCTTATGACTGCAAAAAAATTAAATAATTTAAAATGTATTCAAATTCATACAAAAAACGTTAATTTTAACACAATTTGATAATAATTTTGTGTAATGAGTGTGTTTTTGTTGTGTGCGCAGCCACTCGTGCACCATCTGTTGCGTTTCTTCGTTAAATGAGAGATTTTATGCCCATTACCTCTTTGAGTGGTCTAAAGAGGTGGTAATCCCCAAGTGAAGTTTGGTGAGTATGGTGTATGAAGAAGATACTCAGATTACAGTGTCTCAATGGTCACTACCGTTACTCAGGCAGTACGGGCTCGAACATTGTCATGTCGAAACAAGACATCGGTACTTTGTTAACTGTTTGTCGTTTGGACCTAACTACTGATTGGAAATGATTTCTGGTGGACAACATTGCTACCAGGAATTGTCTTCGATCAATAATCATTTCCAAATGATAAGGAATACTGAGTACTGACGTTTTGTTACAAGATTATAATCCTCGGCTCCATACTTGCCCATGCAATGGTAACGACCATTGAGAAATTGCATTTTGAATGTCTTTTTCATCTGCCATACTTGCTGGACCTTACTCCAAGTGATTACCATCTTCTTCGATCAGAGGCAACGAGCTGAATGAATTTCTTTCGAGTTGGTTTAAGAAGTGCGATGGGTGGTGCATGAGTGGTTCCACACGTGACCAAAAGACTTTTCTGGAGGAATCCAGGCACTAGTTGAGCGCTGGAAGATTTTCTTGAACAAAATAGACTGCTGGAAGGTAGTACAATTATGATACCGCCTTGCAATACAACATGGAAAAAGTGTATCTCTCTCTCTATATATATATATATTTGTATATATATATATATATATTTGTATATATATATATATATTTGAGATATGAAAATTAGATGTACTGAAAAACACTTTTCTGTGTTGCATGGTAAAGCAGCAATAGATGTTGCTGCTGTTGTGGAACTGGGATCAAATTATAATTGCAAATCAACAAGAGATTGTTCGACTTACCACTGGATCTTGAAGTTATATCACTTGGTCTCAACTTTCATCAGATCACCATTGATTGAGTAGTAAGAATTATCACATTTTTACATTAAAGTTAAACATTGTGTTTTGTTTTCCATAACCGTTATTTTGTGAGACACTTTTCATCTCACTTTTCACTTTTGCTTTAGAATAGATTTTAGAGTAGGGTTTTATGAGGCCGCCTCTAATAATAGCAAGTTTTTCATTTTTTGATAAGGATTTTTAGAAAGAATATAAGACTTGTAATATTTAATTTAATTCTTTAAAGCATAGAAAAAAAACTATTAACTTGTGTTTTTGTTCTGAGAGTATCACTTTTAATAACAGTAAATAAAATTACAATGAAAATTATAATTTACAAAATTGTAATAATGCCAGCAACTTTGAAATGTATTTAAAATGATAACATACATATTTGTCTATATATGAACTAATCATAATTATCCTTATGGAATAAATAAAATTGAGTTGTTTGTTTAGTATGCCTTATAAAGCATTTTGATATTTCATACTTATATTGAAAGTAATGTTTAAGAGACATGTTCTTTTTTGTAAATTGCTCTCTAAGTTTAATAAATCTTGAATAAAAATTAATTAATAAATGTCCAAAATTACATCTTATTAAGATTTATTATGAACATTGTCAAATTTAATTCTCTATGATACAACTGCACTTAAAATTTACCAATCTTCTATTGGTAATAACATATAAATTCATATCAAATAATGAGTGTTTAAATGAAAAGCAGCAGTAATGTTCTTCATATCACATTAAATTTTGATACAGGCAATCAGTTAAGACTAATAGAAATTATAGTATTTGAATTTAAAAAATTTCACACTATGCTATGAGATTAAGAATATTTAACTTAATGAGATAAATTTATTTGCATGTTTGAATATCTTGATACCAAAATGACTTGTGATATTTTAGAATTGATATTTCTGCATTTTTAACTAATACTGACAAAGTTAACAAATATATTTATATCTAGAGTAATAGAGAGCAGTAATAAAAGAACTTAAAAATAAGTTTACAAAAATGAAACCAAGATATATTACAATAATATTAATTTTATAAATATTTACACAAGTAAAATTACTTTAAATATAAATATGTAGCATTCATAAACATCTAGAAAGAATTTTATTTTTCAACTGGCTGAAGAAGGCAGTGATTTTCGCGACGAATAAAATACTAATTCCAATTCATTGCCAGTTATATAAAATCTTAATGTACGAAAGTCTTACCAAATCGGATTATGTAAGAAAAATAGGTCTAATAATATTTGTATTGAGTGTAACAAGTATGTATGCGGAAAATGTACATTCAAAATGGAGTTTATGTGTAAAAAATGTACTGCATAAAACGATTAATAAAAATCTGTTGATATAAGGTAAAAAGATTTACAAAAAATTGCATTTTAATTTACCCGTCAAAAGGACGGATTTCAGTAAAAATAGGTATATAGTCGATACCTGTAAATCTAGTGTTAAACAGTTTTGGTTTTGTATAGCAAAGGGTGCTGTCTTATAAATAATATTACTTTTAGTTTGAACATTTGTCGTTTGGTATGTACTTTCTCATTACCATTTATAAATGATATTTTTGAATAAAGTCTTATTAATATTATAAAAAAAATAATTCAAAATGAATGGATTTTAAGATAGGAATATGAATGGATTTTAAGATAGGCACATTATTGAAAATAGTTTATTCTAAAATGCATTTTTGTATCAAAAAGAACTCTACTTGATTATATGTACATACAAATCACAATAAAATATATTAATTAAAATTCCTTCAATTATTAGACTAGTATCATTTCACAACTGACTGTTCAAAAGAAATGTATGTTAAAAGAGTGATTCATAAACATTACAATTCATTATATATTTATATGAATTAATCAGTATAATCTATTGAATCGAATAGTTTTAATCTTTTATAAATATAATATAGTGAATCGAATAGTTTTCATCGATCGTGTGCAATAAAGTTACTGTCATGTTAAATAGTACTTCGTTAACTTTATTTCAAAGTTCATTACTTGATTTGCATTTATATACTATGAATTTTTCATTACTGCATTGCAAAGGACATTTTCTAATACTATTTTATTAATATTAATAAACAATAATTCAACACGAAGAAACTTCAAAAGAAACACTCGTGTGAAAATAAAATTCTTTCAAATGCAATTGTATGAGAACGAACTAAATCTGACTCGATTCATATAAATTTTAACAAAATGTAACTTAGTATTCATTAACTAAAATTCATTAAAGATTTAATAAACTTTAAGAGCAATTCATGTAAAATGAAAATTTTTTTGAAACATTACTTTCTATATAAATATACACCGAGTATTAAATTTTATCTACACATAGATCCATTTACTCCACATAGATCATAAAGATAATTTTATATATTATTGTTTAAATACATTTGAATTTGTTGACTTCATCACTAACATTTTGTAAATAATAATTATCATTGTAATTTTGTTACTAAAAATGTCGCTTTCAGAACAAACAAGTTTTTATTTTTGTTATATGATTTGAATTAACTTATCTCTCTTACTAAGTTCGATATTACAAGTTTCATATTTATTTTGGGAATCCTTATAAGAAAAAATATTAAAAATTGCCTTTATCGCACATGTGTAGTTTTGAACTAACAAGGTCCATGTACACAGAAAATATTTTGATTACCACATTTTATTACACATAGAAATACTAAAAATGTTTTAAAACATTTATATTGAAATTAATGTTTGACTTTACTTGTGCAAATATATTTATAAAATTAATGAAATTTAAAATATCCTTGTTCTGCCCTTTATTACTATAAATTTATTATTGCTCTCTCTCTCTCTTTGTATATGTGTGTGTAATAAGTCTGAACTATTTTGGCGTTAAGCACCCATGTTTCGCTGCCGTAGGTAAGGACTGGTAGTATACACTGATCGAATACTTTTTTCTTTAAACAGAGTGGGATTGTTGATTTAAATATTGAGGCGTTTCGTCCGAAAGAGCTCCATCCCATTTTTATTCTCCGATTTACTTCTTCAGTGAATGATCCATCTCTGTTGATAAGCTGGCCTAGATAAACATATTTCGTAACTTCTTCTATTTCCGTTCCTTTTATTTCAATTCTCTTCGGACATACAAACGCATTGAACAGTACTTTTGTCTTTGTATGATTCATGTTGAGGTCGATTTTTTGACTGGCATCGTTTAGTTCTTCTATTCTCTTTTGCAACTCTTCCGGAGTATTTGCGAAAATAATTATATCATCGGCAAACCGGAGATGGCTTAATCTTTCGCCCTTTATTTCGATTCCTTTGTCCTCCCAGTCGAGCGATTTGAATACTTCTTCCAAGGCTGCAGTAAACAATTTCGGAGAAATTGCATCTCCCTGTCTCACACCTTCCTCGATTTTTATCTTTCTTGTTTCTTTATGTAGCTTCACCGACATCGTTGCTTTTTTATAGATGTTATCTAGCAGCTCGATATATGTGCCGTCTATGCCCTGGTTCTTCAATGCAGATATTACCGACAGGGTGGTGATGGAGTCGAAAGCCTTCTCGTAGTCTATAAATCCAAGACACACTGGTATTTGGTATTCATTTGACCGGCTTATTACTTCTCTCAGTACATGAATATGATCCATTGTATTAAATCCGGTTCTAAATCCTGCTTGTTCCCTTGGTTGGGCGAAATCTAGTTGCACTTGTAATATATATATGTATATATATGTGTGTGTGTGTGTATATAAAAAACCCCCGAAAAAACACGTTTTTCTTGCTTAAAATATCCAAATTGTTATAAAAATTGGCAACTATTTCATACCGTTCGATGCGTATTTTAATATTCTATATCATATCTTAACAAAATTAACATCTGATCATAATGGATACCGAAAAAGTCACAAAAACCTCGAAAAACCATCAGAAATACACGTTTTTCTTGCTTAAAATAGTCAAACTGTTATAAAAATGGTAACTATTTCATACTGTTCGATGCGTATTTTAATATTCTATATCATATCTTAGACAAAATTAACATCTGTTCATAATGGATACCGAAAAACTCACAAAAACTGCGAAAAAATCTCAAAAATACAAGTTTTTCTTGCTTAAAATATCCAAATTGTTATAAAAATGCCAACTATTTCACACTGGTCGATGCGTATTTTAATGTTCTATATCATATCTTATACAAAAATTAACACACGGACATAAACACACATGTTTTTTAATGATAAAAACCTAGAAAGTAATAACATTAGCGTAGAAACATTTTTAGGTGACATTTCAGAAAAAAACACATTTTTCTTGCTTCAAGTATCCAAATTGTTTAAAAACTGGCGACTGTTTACTGGTCGATACGCATTTTAATGCTCTATATCATATCTTAGTCGTAATTAACATCGGACTGCATTAGATACCGAAAATGTGCAAAAAATCGCGAAAAAAACAAATTTCGGGCTTAAATTATCCAAATTGTTTATAAATTGGCAACTATTTCATGCTGGTCGATGCGTATCTTAATGCTCTATATTATATCTCAGTCATAATTAACATCGGAGTGCATTAGATACCGAAAATGTGCAAAAAACCTCATATAAAACACGTTTTTCGGGCTTAAATTATCCAAATTGTTTATAAACCGGCAACTATTTCATACTGGTCGGTGCGTATCTTAATGCTCTATATTATATCTCAGTCATAATTAACATCGGAGTGCATTAGATACCGAAAATGTGCAAAAAACCTCGAAAAAAACACGTTTTTCGGACATAAATTATTTAAAAACTGGAAACTATTTCATACTGGTTGATGCGTACCTTAATGCTCTATATCGTTGCAATATAATATTACACAATATTACATGTGTCTTTAAATTCTCTATCAGGTGGTGTGAAATTCGATTCGATTATTTTTAAAAAAAAAACATCTTTCAACCGGTTTTTCGACTATAACTAGTCGAAATTACGTGCGAAACGGCTAATATCGCACATCGTTAGATGCGTCTTAAAATTATCTATCACGTGGTGTGCAACTCGATTCGATTATTTGCCAGAGACCTAATTTTGCCCGAAAAACCCATTTTTCAGCCGGTTTTTCGGCTATAACTACTCGAAATTAAGTGTGAAACAGCTAATATCGCACATCGTTAGATGCGTCTTAAAATTATCTATCACGTGGTGTACAATTCGATTCGATTATTTGCCAAGAAGACCTAATTTTGCCCGAAAAACCCATTTGCAGCCGGTTTTCCGGCTATAACTAGTCGAAATTACGTGCGAAACGGCTAATATCGCACATCGTTAGATGCGTCTTATAATTATCTATCACGTGCTGTGCAATTCGATTCGATTATTTGCCAAAAAGACCTAATTTTGCCCGAAAAACCCATTTTTCAGCCGATTTTTCGTCTATACCTAGTCGAAATTACGTGCGAAACGGCTTATGTCGCACATCGTTAGATGCGTCTTAGAATTATCTATCCCGTGCTGTGCAATTCGATTCGATTATTTGCCAAAAAGACCTAATTTTGCCCGAAAAACCCATTTACAGCCGGTTTTTTGGCTATAACTAGTCGAAATTACGTGCGAAACGGCTAATATCGCACATCGTTAGATGCGTCTTATAATTATCTATCACGTGCTGTGCAATTCGATTCGATTATTTGCCAAAAAGACCTAATTTTGCCCGAAAAACCCATTTACAGCCGGTTTTTTGGCTATAACTAGTCGAAATTACGTGCGAAACAACTAGTATCGCACATCGTTAGATGCGTCTTAAAATTATCTATCACATGGTGTGCAATTCGATTCGATTATTTAACAAAAAGACCTAATTTTGCCCGAAAAACCCATTTTTCAGCCGATTTTCCGGCTATAACTAGTCGAAATTACGTGCGAAACGGCTAATATCGCACATCGTTAGATGCGTCTTAAAATTATCTATCACGTGCTGTGCAATTCGATTCGATTATTTGCCAAAAATACCTAATTTTGCCCGAAAAACCCATTTTTCAGCCGGTTTTTCGGCTATAACTACTCGAAATTAAGTGTGAAACGGCTAATATCGCACATCGTTAGATGCGTCTTAAAATTATCTATCACGTGGTGTGCAATTCGATTCGATTATTTGCCAAAAAGACCTAATTTTGCCCGAAAAACCCATTTTTCAGCCGATTTTTCGTCTATACCTAGTCGAAATTACGTGCGAAACGGCTTATGTCGCACATCGTTAGATGCGTCTTAGAATTATCTATCCCGTGCTGTGCAATTCGATTCGATTATTTGCCAAAAAGACCTAATTTTGCCCGAAAAACCCATTTACAGCCGGTTTTTTGGCTATAACTAGTCGAAATTACGTGCGAAACGGCTAATATCGCACATCGTTAGATGCGTCTTATAATTATCTATCACGTGCTGTGCAATTCGATTCGATTATTTGCCAAAAAGACCTAATTTTGCCCGAAAAACCCATTTACAGCCGGTTTTCCGGCTATAACTAGTCGAAATTACGTGCGAAACGGCTAATATCGCACATCGTTAGATGCGTCTTAAAATTATCTATCACGTGGTGTGCAATTCGATTCGATTATTTGCCAAAAAGACCTAATTTTGCCCGAAAAACCCATTTTTCAGCCGATTTTTCGTCTATACCTAGTCGAAATTACGTGCGAAACGGCTTATGTCGCACATCGTTAGATGCGTCTTAGAATTATCTATCACGTGCTGTGCAATTCGATTCGATTATTTGCCAAACAGACCTAATTTTGCCCGAAAAACCCATTTTTCAGCCGGTTTTCCGGCTATAACTAGTCGAAATTACGTGCGAAACGGCTAATATCGCACATCGTTAGATGCGTCTTATAATTATCTATCACGTGCTGTGCAATTCGCTTCGATTATTTGCCAAAAAGACCTAATTTTGCCCGAAAAACCCATTTTTCAGCCGATTTTTCGTCTATACCTAGTCGAAATTACGTGCGAAACGGCTTATGTCGCACATCGTTAGATGCGTCTTAGAATTATCTATCACGTGGTGTGCAATTCGATTCGATTATTTGCCAAAAAGACCTAATTTTGCCCGAAAAACCCATTTTTCAGCCGGTTTTCCGGCTATAACTAGTCGAAATTACGTGCGAAACAACTAGTATCGCACATCGTTAGATGCGTCTTAAAATTATCTATCACGTGGTGTGCAATTCGATTCGATTATTTGCCAAACATACCTAATTTTGCCCGAAAAACCCATTTTTCAGCCGGTTTTTCGTCTATACCTAGTCGAAATTACGTGCGAAATGGCTTATGTCGCACATCGTTAGATGCGTCTTAGAATTATCTATCACGTGCTGTGCAATTCGATTCGATTATTTGCCAAACAGACCTAATTTTGCCCGAAAAACCCATTTTTCAGCCGGTTTTCCGGCTATAACTAGTCGAAATTACGTGCGAAACGGCTAATATCGCACATCGTTAGATGCGTCTTAAAATTATCTATCACGTGGTGTGCAATTCGATTCGATTATTTGCCAAAAAGACCTAATTTTGCCCGAAAAACCCATTTTTCAGCCGATTTTTCGTCTATACCTAGTCGAAATTACGTGCGAAACGGCTTATGTCGCACATCGTTAGATGCGTCTTAGAATTATCTATCACGTGCTGTGCAATTCGATTCGATTATTTGCCAAACAGACCTAATTTTGCCCGAAAAACCCATTTTTCAGCCTGTTTTCCGGCTATAACTAGTCGAAATTACGTGCGAAACGGCTAATATCGCACATCGTTAGATGCGTCTTATAATTATCTATCACGTGCTGTGCAATTCGATTCGATTATTTGCCAAAAAGACCTAATTTTGCCCGAAAAACCCATTTTTCAGCCGATTTTTCGTCTATACCTAGTCGAAATTACGTGCGAAACGGCTTATGTCGCACATCGTTAGATGCGTCTTAGAATTATCTATCACGTGGTGTGCAATTCGATTCGATTATTTGCGAAAAAGACCTAATTTTGCCCGAAAAACCCATTTTTCAGCCGGTTTTCCGGCTATAACTAGTCGAAATTACGTGCGAAACAACTAGTATCGCACATCGTTAGATGCGTCTTAAAATTATCTATCACGTGCTGTGCAATTCGATTCGATTATTTGTCAAACATACCTAATTTTGCCCGAAAAACCCATTTTTCAGCCGATTTTTCGTCTATACCTAGTCGAAATTACGTGCGAAACGGCTTATGTCGCACATCGTTAGATGCGTCTTATAATTATCTATCACGTGCTGTGCAATTCGATTCGATTATTTGCCAAAAAGACCTAATTTTGCCCGAAAAACCCATTTTTCAGCCGGTTTTTCGTCTATAACTAGTCGAAATTACGTGCGAAACGGCTAATATCGCACATCGTTAGATGCGTCTTAAAATTATCTATCACGTGGTGTGCAATTCGATTCGATTATTTGCCAAAAAGACCTAATTTTGCCCGAAAAACCCATTTTTCAGCCGATTTTTCGTCTATACCTAGTCGAAATTACGTGCGAAACGGCTTATGTCGCACATCGTTAGATGCGTCTTAGAATTATCTATCACGTGCTGTGCAATTCGATTCGATTATTTGCCAAACAGACCTAATTTTGCCCGAAAAACCCATTTTTCAGCCTGTTTTCCGGCTATAACTAGTCGAAATTACGTGCGAAACGGCTAATATCGCACATCGTTAGATGCGTCTTATAATTATCTATCACGTGCTGTGCAATTCGATTCGATTATTTGCCAAAAAGACCTAATTTTGCCCGAAAAACCCATTTTTCAGCCGATTTTTCGTCTATACCTAGTCGAAATTACGTGCGAAACGGCTTATGTCGCACATCGTTAGATGCGTCTTAGAATTATCTATCACGTGGTGTGCAATTCGATTCGATTATTTGCCAAAAAGACCTAATTTTGCCCGAAAAACCCATTTTTCAGCCGGTTTTCCGGCTATAACTAGTCGAAATTACGTGCGAAACAACTAGTATCGCACATCGTTAGATGCGTCTTAAAATTATCTATCACGTGCTGTGCAATTCGATTCGATTATTTGTCAAACATACCTAATTTTGCCCGAAAAACCCATTTTTCAGCCGGTTTTCCGGCTATAACTAGTCGAAATTACGTGCGAAACGGCTAATATCGCACATCGTTAGATGCGTCTTATAATTATCTATCACGTGCTGTGCAATTCGCTTCGATTATTTGCCAAAAAGACCTAATTTTGCCCGAAAAACCCATTTTTCAGCCGATTTTTCGTCTATACCTAGTCGAAATTACGTGCGAAACGGCTTATGTCGCACATCGTTAGATGCGTCTTAGAATTATCTATCACGTGGTGTGCAATTCGATTCGATTATTTGCCAAAAAGACCTAATTTTGCCCGAAAAACCCATTTTTCAGCCGGTTTTCCGGCTATAACTAGTCGAAATTACGTGCGAAACAACTAGTATCGCACATCGTTAGATGCGTCTTAAAATTATCTATCACGTGGTGTGCAATTCGATTCGATTATTTGCCAAACATACCTAATTTTGCCCGAAAAACCCATTTTTCAGCCGGTTTTTCGTCTATACCTAGTCGAAATTACGTGCGAAACGGCTTATGTCGCACATCGTTAGATGCGTCTTAGAATTATCTATCACGTGCTGTGCAATTCGATTCGATTATTTGCCAAACAGACCTAATTTTGCCCGAAAAACCCATTTTTCAGCCTGTTTTCCGGCTATAACTAGTCGAAATTACGTGCGAAACGGCTAATATCGCACATCGTTAGATGCGTCTTATAATTATCTATCACGTGCTGTGCAATTCGATTCGATTATTTGCCAAAAAGACCTAATTTTGCCCGAAAAACCCATTTTTCAGCCGATTTTTCGTCTATACCTAGTCGAAATTACGTGCGAAACGGCTTATGTCGCACATCGTTAGATGCGTCTTAGAATTATCTATCACGTGCTGTGCAATTCGATTCGATTATTTGCCAAAAAGACCTAATTTTGCCCGAAAAACCCATTTACAGCCGGTTTTTTGGCTATAACTAGTCGAAATTACGTGCGAAACAACTAGTATCGCACATCGTTAGATGCGTCTTAAAATTATCTATCACATGGTGTGCAATTCGATTCGATTATTTAACAAAAAGACCTAATTTTGCCCGAAAAACCCATTTTTCAGCCGATTTTTCGTCTATACCTAGTCGAAATTACGTGCGAAACGGCTTATGTCGCACATCGTTAGATGCGTCTTAGAATTATCTATCACGTGCTGTGCAATTCGATTCGATTATTTGCCAAACAGACCTAATTTTGCCCGAAAAACCCATTTTTCAGCCGATTTTTCGTCTATACCTAGTCGAAATTACGTGCGAAACAACTAGTATCGCACATCGTTAGATGCGTCTTAGAATTATCTATCACGTGGTGTGCAATTCGATTCGATTATTTGCCAAAAATACCTAATTTTGCCCGAAAAACCCATTTTTCAGCCGATTTTTCGTCTATACCTAGTCGAAATTACGTGCGAAACGGCTTATGTCGCACATCGTTAGATGCGTCTTAGAATTATCTATCACGTGGTGTGCAATTCGATTCGATTATTTGCCAAAAAGACCTAATTTTGCCCGAAAAACCCATTTTTCAGCCGGTTTTTCGTCTATAACTAGTCGAAATTACGTGCGAAACGGCTAATATCGCACATCGTTAGATGCGTCTTAAAATTATCTATCACGTGGTGTGCAATTCGATTCGATTATTTGCCAAAAAGACCTAATTTTGCCCGAAAAACCCATTTTTCAGCCGATTTTCCGGCTATAACTAGTCGAAATTACGTGCGAAACGGCTAATATCGCACATCGTTAGATGCGTCTTAAAATTATCTATCACGTGGTGTGCAATTCGATTCGATTATTTGCCAAAAAGACTTAATTTTGCCCGAAAAACCCATTTTTCAGCCGATTTTTCGTCTATACCTAGTCGAAATTACGTGCGAAACGGCTTATGTCGCACATCGTTAGATGCGTCTTAGAATTATCTATCACGTGCTGTGCAATTCGATTCGATTATTTGCCAAAAATACCTAATTTTGCCCGAAAAACCCATTTTTCAGCCGGTTTTTCGTCTATAACTAGTCGAAATTACGTGCGAAACGGCTAATATCGCACATCGTTAGATGCGTCTTAAAATTATCTATCACGTGGTGTGCAATTCGATTCGATTATTTGCCAAAAAGACCTAATTTTGCCCGAAAAACCCATTTTTCAGCCGATTTTCCGGCTATAACTAGTCGAAATTACGTGCGAAACGGCTAATATCGCACATCGTTAGATGCGTCTTAAAATTATCTATCACGTGGTGTGCAATTCGATTCGATTATTTGCCAAAAAGACTTAATTTTGCCCGAAAAACCCATTTTTCAGCCGATTTTTCGTCTATACCTAGTCGAAATTACGTGCGAAACGGCTTATGTCGCACATCGTTAGATGCGTCTTAGAATTATCTATCACGTGCTGTGCAATTCGATTCGATTATTTGCCAAAAATACCTAATTTTGCCCGAAAAACCCATTTTTCAGCCGGTTTTTTGGCTATAACTAGTCGAAATTACGTGCGAAACAACTAGTATCGCACATCGTTAGATGCGTCTTAAAATTATCTATCACGTGGTGTGCAAATCGATTCGACTATTTGCCAAAAAGACCTAATTTTGCCCAAAAAACCTATTTTTCAACCTGTTTTTCGCACATATGTAGTCGAAAATAGGCTCGGTGCGGCTAATGTCGCACATCGTTAGATGCGCCTTAAAATTATCTATCTCATGATGTGCAATTCGATCCGATTATTTGCCAAAAAGACCTAATTTTGCCCAAAAAACCTATTTTTCAACCGGTTTTTCGCACATATGTAGTCGAAAATAGGCTCGAAGCGGCTAATGTCGCACATCGTTAGATGCGCCTTAAAATTATCTATCTCATGATGTGCAATTCGATGAGATTATTTGCCAAAAAGACCTTATTTTGCCCAAAAAACCTATTTTTCAACTGGTTTTTCGCCCATAAGTAGTCGAAAATAGGCCCGAAGCGGCTAATGTCGCACATCGTTAGATGCGCCTTAAAATTATCTATCGCATGATGTGCAATTCGATCCGATTATATGCCAAAAAGACCTAATTTTGCCCAAAAAACCTATTTTTCAACCGGTTTTTCGTCCATAAGTAGTCGAAATTAAGTGCGAAATGAACAATGTCTAAAAATCGTCATCAAACCCGAGTCATTTTTAGACAATGTCCAAAAATGTCCAACAATCCTCGTGAAACTTGAGTCATTTTCAGACAATGTCCAAAAATTGTCGTCAAATCCGAGTATTTGGATTGGATTTTTCCGTGTGTCCGTTCGTCCGTCCGTGGTAGAGTGACAGAGTTAGTGTTTGTCTGCTATATCTACAACATCACACCCATACACACTCAAATACGCATTCACACAGGCAGTCACATTCACGCACCCATGACCCTCACCCATCAAACCCACACTTGCAGACCCACACTTGCAGACCCACACTTGCAGACCCACACTTGCAGACCCACACTTGCAGACCCACACTTGCAGACCCACACTTGCAGACCCGCACTTGCAGACCCGCACTTGCAGACCCGCACTTGCAGACCCGCACTTGCAGACCCGCACGTGCAGACCCACACTTGCAGACCCACACTTGCAGACCCACACTTGCAGACCCACGCTTGCACACCACATTTTTAGACATTGTCCAAAAATCGTCGTCAATCCCCAGTAATTTTTAGACAATGTCCAAAAATCGTCGTCAAACCCCAGTAATTTTTAGACAATGTCCAAAAATCGTCGTCAATCCCGAGCAATTTTAAGACAATGTCCAAAAATCGTCGACAAACCCGAGTCATTTTTAGACAATGTCCAAAATTCGTTGTCAATCCCGAGTCATTTTTAGACAATATCCAAAAATCGTCCATCAACACGAGTCATTTTTAGACAATATCCAAAAATCGTATATCGGTACGAGTCATTTTTAGACAATGTCCAAAAATCGTCCATCAACTCGAGTCGTTTTTAGACAATGTCCAAAAATCGTCCATCAACACGAGTCGTTTTTAGACAATGTCCAAAAATCGTATATCGGCACGAGAAATTTTTAGACAATGTCCAAAAATTGTCCATCAACACGAGTCATTTTTAGACATTGTCCAAAAATCGTCCATCAACACGAGTCGTTTTTAGACAATGTCCAAAAATAGTCCATCAACACGAGTCATTTTTAGACAACGTCCAAAAATTGTATATCGGCACGAGTCATTTTTAGACATTGTCCAAAAATCGTCCATCAACACGAGTCGTTTTTAGACAATGTCCAAAAATCGTATATCGGCACGAGAAATTTTTAGACAATGTCCAAAAATCGTCCATCAACACGAGTCGTTTTTAGACAATGTCCAAAAATCGTATATCGGCACGAGAAATTTTTAGACAATGTCCAAAAATTGTCCATCAACACGAGTCATTTTTAGACAACGTCCAAAAATCGTCCATCAACACGAGTAATTTTTAGACATTGTCCAAAAATCGTCCATCAACACGAGTAATTTTTAGACAATGCCCAAAAATCGTCCATCAACTCGAGTCATTTTTAGACATTGTCCAAAAATCGTCCATCAACACGAGTCGTTTTTAGACAATGTCCAATAATCGTATATCGGCACGAGTCATTTTTAGACAATGTCCAAAAATCGTCCATCAACACGAGTCACTTTTAGACAATGTCCAAAAATCGTCCATCAACACGAGTCACTTTTAGACAATGTCCTAAAATCGTCCATCAACGCGAGTCATTTTTAGACAATATCTAAGAATCGTATATCGGCACGAGTTATTTTTAGACATTGTCCAAAAATCGTCCATCAACACGAGTCACTTTTAGACAATGTCCAAAAATCGTCCATCAACACGAGTCATTTTTAGACATTGTCAAAAAATGACTCGTGTTGATGAACGATTTTTGACATTGTCTAAAAATGACTCGTGTTGATGGACGATTTTTGGACATTGTCTAAAAATGACTCGTGCCGATATACGATTATTGGACATTGTCTAAAAATGACTCGCGTTGATGGACGATTTTAGGACATTGTCTAAAAGTGACTCGTGTTGATGGACGATTTTTGGACATTGTCTAAAAACGACTCGTGTTGATGAACGATTTTTGACATTGTCTAAAAACGACTCGTGTTGATGGACGATTTTTGGACATTGTCTAAAAATGACTCGTGCCGATATACGATTATTGGACATTGTCTAAAAACGACTCGTGTTGATGGACGATTTTTGGACATTGTCTAAAAATGACTCGTGCCGATATACGATTATTGGACATTGTCTAAAAACGACTCGTGTTGATGGACGATTTTTTGACAATGTCTAAAAATGACTCGTGTTGATGGACGATTTTTGGACAGACTTCACAATAATATTAAATATATGTTATTAAATATATAATATTAAATATATGTTATAATATATATATATATATATATATATATATATATATATATATATTTAATATTTGTAGAATATATATATATATTTGATATCAATAAATATAACTTCATAATATATATGAGTATTTATTTCTAAACCATATTGTATGTATTTCAGAGATCCATGTTACAAGTATAGACTGCAAGTTCATGATTAGTCATATTCTAAAATAATATTATAATGTATACTGTAGTATGTATTGAACTTGTAATATACAAGTTCAAGTGTAATGTATTCATGCATATCTGTATTATGCAAGCACCAAGTACCCATACAAACATTTAAGAATAGATGGATACTTGGTGCATGCAAATACAGAGAGAGATAGGCATGAACACATTACACTTGACATGCATACTACAAGTACAATACATACAACAGTGTACATTATAATGTTATTTTAGAATATGACTATACATGAACTTGCAGTAAATACTTATAATTAACATGGATAAGATTACTAGATAGATACGAAGGTAGAGCGGTTAGGTATAAACGCTCTACTGCTGTCGAAGAGCAGCGTCGGTTCGACGGAGACGTCGGACCGACGTAGCTATCGGAAGCTCTGGTGGTAACGGAGGCTGAATTAAACAGAACAAAAGGAAGTTCCGAGTTTATACTGTATTAGAACGACGTGGTGCAGTGGATAGCACACACGTCCAATTACTATTGCTGGCATGGTCACTGTCCTCGGATCAAATCCGAAGAAGTGTCTGACACTGACACTGACACTGGACACTGGACACTGGACACTGGACACTGGACACTGGACACTGGACACTGGACACTGGACACTGGACACTGGACACTGGACACTGGACACTGGACACTGGACACTGGACACTGGACACTGGACACTGGACACTGGACACTGGACACTGGACACTGGACACTGGACACTGGACACTGGACACTGGACACTGGACACTGGACACTGGACACTGGACACTGGACACTGGACACTGGACACTGGACACTGGACACTGGACACTGGACACTGGACACTGGACACTGGACACTGGACACTGGACACTGGACACTGGACACTGGACACTGGACACTGGACACTGGACACTGGACACTGGACACTGGACACTGGACACTGGACACTGGACACTGGACACTGGACACTGGACACTGGACACTGGACACTGGACACTGGACACTGGACACTGGACACTGGACACTGGACACTGGACACTGGACACTGGACACTGGACACTGGACACTGGACACTGGACACTGGACACTGGACACTGGACACTGGACACTGGACACTGGACACTGGA
This sequence comes from Acanthacorydalis orientalis, assembly GCA_034766995.1. NCBI lineage: Eukaryota > Metazoa > Arthropoda > Insecta > Megaloptera > Corydalidae > Acanthacorydalis > Acanthacorydalis orientalis. Next base: position 4,247,604 of record CM068323.1, on the reverse strand, counting down.
CACTGGACACTGGACACTGGACACTGGACACTGGACACTGGACACTGGACACTGGACACTGGACACTGGACACTGGACACTGGACACTGGACACTGGACACTGGACACTGGACACTGGACACTGGACACTGGACACTGGACACTGGACACTGGACACTGGACACTGGACACTGGACACTGGACACTGGACACTGGACACTGGACACTGGACACTGGACACTGGACACTGGACACTGGACACTGGACACTGGACACTGGACACTGGACACTGGACACTGGACACTGGACACTGGACACTGGACACTGGACACTGGACACTGGACACTGGACACTGGACACTGGACACTGGACACTGGACACTGGACACTGGACACTGGACACTGGACACTGGACACTGGACACTGGACACTGGACACTGGACACTGGACACTGGACACTGGACACTGGACACTGGACACTGGACACTGGACACTGGACACTGGACACTGGACACTGGACACTGGACACTGGACACTGGACACTGGACACTGGACACTGGACACTGGACACTGGACACTGGACACTGGACACTGGACACTGGACACTGGACACTGGACACTGGACACTGGACACTGGACACTGGACACTGGACACTGGACACTGGACACTGGACACTGGACACTGGACACTGGACACTGGACACTGGACACTGGACACTGGACACTGGACACTGGACACTGGACACTGGACACTGGACACTGGACACTGGACACTGGACACTGGACACTGGACACTGGACACTGGACACTGGACACTGGACACTGGACACTGGACACTGGACACTGGACACTGGACACTGGACACTGGACACTGGACACTGGACACTGGACACTGGACACTGGACACTGGACACTGGACACTGGACACTGGACACTGGACACTGGACACTGGACACTGGACACTGGACACTGGACACTGGACACTGGACACTGGACACTGGACACTGGACACTGGACACTGGACACTGGACACTGGACACTGGACACTGGACACTGGACACTGGACACTGGACACTGGACACTGGACACTGGACACTGGACACTGGACACTGGACACTGGACACTGGACACTGGACACTGGACACTGGACACTGGACACTGGACACTGGACACTGGACACTGGACACTGGACACTGGACACTGGACACTGGACACTGGACACTGGACACTGGACACTGGACACTGGACACTGGACACTGGACACTGGACACTGGACACTGGACACTGGACACTGGACACTGGACACTGGACACTGGACACTGGACACTGGACACTGGACACTGGACACTGGACACTGGACACTGGACACTGGACACTGGACACTGGACACTGGACACTGGACACTGGACACTGGACACTGGACACTGGACACTGGACACTGGACACTGGACACTGGACACTGGACACTGGACACTGGACACTGGACACTGGACACTGGACACTGGACACTGGACACTGGACACTGGACACTGGACACTGGACACTGGACACTGGACACTGGACACTGGACACTGGACACTGGACACTGGACACTGGACACTGGACACTGGACACTGGACACTGGACACTGGACACTGGACACTGGACACTGGACACTGGACACTGGACACTGGACACTGGACACTGGACACTGGACACTGGACACTGGACACTGGACACTGGACACTGGACACTGGACACTGGACACTGGACACTGGACACTGGACACTGGACACTGGACACTGGACACTGGACACTGGACACTGGACACTGGACACTGGACACTGGACACTGGACACTGGACACTGGACACTGGACACTGGACACTGGACACTGGACACTGGACACTGGACACTGGACACTGGACACTGGACACTGGACACTGGACACTGGACACTGGACACTGGACACTGGACACTGGACACTGGACACTGGACACTGGACACTGGACACTGGACACTGGACACTGGACACTGGACACTGGACACTGGACACTGGACACTGGACACTGGACACTGGACACTGGACACTGGACACTGGACACTGGACACTGGACACTGGACACTGGACACTGGACACTGGACACTGGACACTGGACACTGGACACTGGACACTGGACACTGGACACTGGACACTGGACACTGGACACTGGACACTGGACACTGGACACTGGACACTGGACACTGACTGACTGACTGACTGACTGACTGACTGACTGACTGACTGACTGACTGACTGACTGACTGACTGACTGACTGACTGACTGACTGACTGACTGACTGACTGACTGACTGACTGACTGACTGACTGACTGACTGACTGACTGACTGACTGACTGACTGACTGACTGACTGACTGACTGACTGACTGACTGACTGACTGACTGACTGACTGACTGACTGACTGACTGACTGACTGACTGACTGACTGACTGACTGACTGACTGACTGACTGACTGACTGACTGACTGACTGACTGACTGACTGACTGACTGACTGACTGACTGACTGACTGACTGACTGACTGACTGACTGACTGACTGACTGACTGACTGACTGACTGACTGACTGACTGACTGACTGACTGACTGACTGACTGACTGACTGACTGACTGACTGACTGACTGACTGACTGACTGACTGACTGACTGACTGACTGACTGACTGACTGACTGACTGACTGACTGACTGACTGACTGACTGACTGACTGACTGACTGACTGACTGACTGACTGACTGACTGACTGACTGACTGACTGACTGACTGACTGACTGACTGACTGACTGACTGACTGACTGACTGACTGACTGACTGACTGACTGACTGACTGACTGACTGACTGACTGACTGACTGACTGACTGACTGACTGACTGACTGACTGACTGACTGACTGACTGACTGACTGACTGACTGACTGACTGACTGACTGACTGACTGACTGACTGACTGACTGACTGACTGACTGACTGACTGACTGACTGACTGACTGACTGACTGACTGACTGACTGACTGACTGACGACGCACGCACGCACGCACGCACGCACGCACGCACGCACGCACGCACGCACGCACGCACGCACGCACACCTCTGATGAGAAACGATAAAGAAACGAGCGCGCGCGCGTTTCAGATCGGACCACCGGCCACCACTCCTTTCGTGGTACGCCGCTATTCCTGCTTAACTTGTCAAAGAGAGACTAGCTATATAGATAGTAGATATATATATATATATATAAACAAATTAATTTGTATATATATACACACACACACACATATATATATATATCTACGTGCTTTCAAATGATAAAAAAATTTAGTTATTATAATAAGTTAACGATGTGCGATATGAGCCGTTTCGCACTTAATTTCGACTACTTATGGCCGAAAAACTGGTTGAAAAATGGGTTTTTCGGGCATAATTAGGCTTTTTTGGAAGATAATCGTATCGAATTGCACACCATGCGATAGGTAATTTTAAGACGCATCTAACGATGTACGATATGACCCGTTTCGCACTTAATTTCGACTACTTATGGCCGAAAAACTGGTTGAAAAATGGGTTTTTCGGGCATAATTAGGCTTTTTTGGAAGATAATCGTATCGAATTGCACACCATGCGATAGGTAATTTTAAGACGCATCTAACGATGTACGATATGACCCGTTTCGCACTTAATTTCGACTACTTATGGCCGAAAAATTGGTTGAAAAATGGGTTTTTCGAGCAAAATTAGGCTTTTTTGGAAGATAATCGAATCGGATTGCACACCACGCGATAGGTAATTTTAAGACGCATCTAACGATGTGCGATATGACCCGTTTCGCACTTAATTTCGACTACTTATGGCCTCGGCGCCCGGCCTCGCTTAAAAAAGCGAGGCCGGATAGCCCGGGCCGGCGAGCCGCATGGCCCGCCCGCCTCGCTCGGAGCGTGGCCGGGCGAGCCGAGGCGGCCGGGGCCCGGGTACCACGGGGCCGGTTAGGCGGGCGCGTTTTCGCCGCCGCCGCATCAAAGAGGTTAATTCATGGTTTTTTGATGACGTTTCAAGTTGGCGGCCGATGACGTCGTCGCGTGACGTTTGCCGTGTGACGTCAGAGTATTTTTCGAAAAATCTCCTAAGTTCACGCGCCTGCAGTGTGCCGGTCACGTAACCTGGAAATTTGGCCAGAGCTCCGCCCCCACCGCCCTGAAAATTTGCTTATAAGTCGGATAAGGGTTGCGGACAAGAGATCGTGTGTGTCGGCCGCAGCCTAAGTCTCGACTACGATATATATGCATGCGTAATCGGATACGATTTATACACTCGTGTATCGCGCTCAGGGAGCTTATTACGATCGGTTATCGGACAACAGAAGCGATACAAGTTATCGGGAAATAAATCGTAGACCACATTACGCATATACATATTTATACATGAGTAAAACGCTTATGTATTTTGAAATCGGAAAGATATTTTATTTAAGAAACGCTCGTAAATCTTATTGCGATTAGGAATGTATAAAGCCTAACGATACAGTATAAATTATAAGTGAAAAACATTGCGATATCGATCTTATTCTTTACTTTAAGTACAAAAATCGGAAAGGTTTAACGTACTACGGTTACTTTGTTAATCGGTCTCAGGTAATCGCGTTTCGTACAAAAATATCTACACCGTTTCGGTTACTTACGGCACCGCACCGTTCGTTTTCGTCACTCACATAGTTTCATTTACTTACGATAACCACACGGTCAGTTTAAGTTACTTACGACATATGCTCAGTTTCAGTTACTTACGATATACACTGTTCGATGACAAAGGATGTACGTTGCAAAAGATATATTACGGTGTACAATATTTATCACCGATTAAAAAACTTTAAAATAATCATTAAATTAATATATAACGATTACCATGATCCGATACAAAAATAACAGTAGTACATAACTAGAGGTAACTTAACAATGTGCGAAAAAATACATATTTATAACGATTAATGTTTATTACAAACAAATATGCGGTTTAAATTGATTATTTTAATATTACCGTAATGATAAAAACAACCGTGAATTAAAGTTTTCAGAAAATCTATTAAACACCGACGAGATGACATCTCAAAACTTCGCACTACCACTTCTCGGATGTTAATCGAGCATACGTAACATTCGTACATACACGACATTCATACGACACACCGGCGTTCCGACTGCCGCCCTATCCTACCCGACGCGTAGCTAACGATATAAGCCTACCCGAGTCTGTATTTAAACGATCTATTTAAAACCTGCCTGATATCACAGAACTAAACTATCTACTCCTACCCGAGATGATTCGAATGAATCTAAACGGCCTGAACCGATATAATTAAATGTCGGATACGAGCTAAGCGAGCTAACGGCACAAACACTTGTTCAAAACACACGTATCTCGGTGTTCAAACATGTAGACTTTCTGAAAACTTTTGCGATTACATTATAAAACGAAAAAAGGAAATATCGTTAAATATTCATCCGATGAAAGATCGCTTTCAGCGATTCATATAACTTAAAGGCGAATTATTTTTCAATTATATGTATTGTATATCGCACATTGAAAGTTACCCGTATTGTTGAACATCACTTTTCTATATTTGATACATATATCAAGTAATAAAAGTTTATGAAATAATCATTTACATTGTACATACTCTTACAGGTATGTAAAAATTTGAATATATATAACGAAAAACAATTTCAATACGGAATTTTCCATTAAATATGAACTTTGTTTTTTTTTTTATTTAATTTTGAAATAAGAATACGATTTAATGTTTAAATGAAAAAAGCATCTGATTAATATCGATTCTATAAATCGACTTCCAATAAAAAGTATTTGATGTTACAAAATGAAATTGAGTATATTTAAAACGTGCAGCTAAATAATTTTAATTTACTTATAAAAAAACATTATTATTCCTGAAATGTTTTCATTTAAGCAAAGATAAAGAAACGGAATTATTCAAAGCAAAAAATAATTAAAATAATAATATGATTAGTTAATTTAGTCACGTAAAACATTATCTGATAATACCTGTTTACTTAGAAACAAATATTTTCCATTGAAATGATAAATTGAATTAATGTTTAAAAGAAAAACATTACAGTAAATAAGAATAAAACATTTTCCATAAAGAAATTAAATTGAAAAATCACTGCTTATAAATTTCAAAAAAAAATCTTCATTATTAACTAAGACATGAAAATAAATTCATTTCTTTGAAACACGACTATTTAAATAACATCAATTTCATTATCGTTAAAAAAATACTTTCCTGATAGTTTGAAAAAAAATTAGTATTCGAATAAGAATACGATTTCATAATTAATACGATAGCAAATATGTGCAAAAGTAAGAAATTGAGTTCATATTTAATAAACAAAAATTAAACATTATTGATTCTCATTAATTACTTTTTTTAAAAAAACAATGTTCTATTTGTAGATTTTTGAAATGAGTTATTAGAAATAAATTTAAGTTCTATTTAAAGAAAGTATAAAGTAATTACTTTTACATTTGATCTGTTTATGAAAGTAAATTTCTATTTTAATAAATGTGAATTTTAGAAATAAATTAATATAAAAATATTAACTACTTATTAAATAAAAAAAATATTCTAAATTTTACCAATCATATTAATTATTATTTATGAACTTCAATTTGTTTTACTTTGTTTACAAACTGTGAATGTAAAAAAAACTTTTTAAGTATTTAAATTTAATTAATGCATAATTGAACCGATTGCTCTTTTTTATTTCTTATGAACTTAATTCTTCTTTAAGAAGAATTAAATATACTACACCTATTAATTTATCTTTAAATAATTTGCAATTTTCTTTTATATACGAATTTACTTTTTCGTTTAGATTATTATAAAATGTATCATTTCGATTAATTTATCATTTAAATAATATGCAGTTTTCTTTTACTTGTGAACTTAAGAGAATCTAAAAATTTGCAATTTACTTTTAGTTTTAATGAATCGTTAAAATAGAATCATTTAAATAGATGATTCATTGTCAATGCTATTACATTTTTGCTCTTATAGAAAAAGTGATGTTGCAGTCAATACCTTATTATTCGAATATCGCACTTTTTAACCAAATATATAGAAATATTTGGGTTAACAATAATAAATTATTATAATTAATAACTAAAACTATAAATAAGTTTCTTTGTTCTGGTTTCTGGTTGTAACTGCTGTCGTCCGCACTGGAAACAAACTGAACAGCTATCACCTCTCATGTTGGCAAATCTTTATAGTCCTATTTAATTTCTAGAAATTCTTCATCTTCTGACACCTGAAAACATTTTTATATTCTTTATATAACACATTCATTAATACTCTAAAACAAAATATATAAATACAATTTGCAATATTTCATGCATACAACCTATTTCAGTCACTCACTTTCAACTATAAAAAAATTACCAAAAAAGAAAAGAAAATATGAATGGGATGTGTTTTTACTGCAAAAATTTATAAGTACTTGGTTGTATGAAAATTTAACTTTAAAAATATATATATATATATTACAAAAACAAATAAACAGCAAAAGACTGATATATTGATACAAAATATAACAATGGATATGAATGAAACATTTTAAAAAACTATTTTCAATCTAATAATTAGGTATGTTCAATAAGAGAAAAGATAATTTCAACTTAAAAAATTGATAGAATTGGTGAAAAATTGATTTCAATCATTTACACCCTTAATAAATTTCATTACTAACGTATAAAAAGGAAACTTAAGTTTATTATAAAAAGAGCATTTAAAAGTAGAACTTACAATATTTTTATATAATGAAGAATAGAATGATGGAATCACAATTTTAATTTTAAAATAAACAAAAACGAAACATTTAAAATTTAATTATATATGACTTGTTATATATATATATATATATATATATATATATATATATATATATATATATATATATATATATATATGTTATATGATCAAATATTGAAAAAGAAACTGAATAAAATAAAAAATTACAAATTAAGCACCAAAATCAGTAAATTAATTTAAGATTATCATGAAAATCTATTTCAAATTAAAATTCATCGAATATTAATTAAATGCAAAAAGAATAAAAACTGGTAAAATAATTAGAGACTAATCATGTTAACAATTTCATATTTTTCAATCGAATTTCACAAATTTTGAAAAAATGTTACAAAAAGGGGACGCAATTAAAGAACCACAATTTAAATTATGAGATAAATAGAAATCAAATATACGTCAAGGTACAAAAATATTGTATATAAAAAAAAATGTTAAAATGTTGAAACAAACTAAAAAGTTAATACGAACAAAAGTAATTAATTTAACATTCATTAAATATTAATAATGAGACGTGACAACAATTTCAGATTTTAATTTTCTCTATTTCTTATTTTTCAATCCAATTTCCATTATATTTGAAAATAGTATAAAAGAAGATAAAGAATTATTATGAAAAAATAGTTTAAGTTTAGAAATAAAAAATTAATATATGAATATTTAATCAATTCTAATATATGGAGCGTGTTACAAAATTATGTATATGACAAAATAGTAATATTGAAGAAGAACCCAAAATAAGCATAGAAAATGGAACCAAATATCAAAAAATGAATGAAAACATGATTAAGAATAAAGCATGTTTTAAAAAAGGCTGATTAAATGCATAATTGAAACAAAATTAAATATTAAAAAGTAATGAACTAATGAGAAGTAATAAAATTTATTGATTTTAATCTATTATTAATCTGTTTTTAAGTATATATAATGAATAAAAGATTGAAAAAGAAATCGGATATCAATAATAATAATATAATAAAAACCAATCATTATTAGATAAATTAATTAATACTTTGACATACTAGTATTTCATTTAAATATTACTAATATTTAATTATGTATATAAATTTTGTATGAAAACTATACATGTTGAAAAAATTAAAAATTATTTTAATACTTTAATTATTTTCGAAGTGAAAATTGTTAAAACTAATTTAAAATTAAGAAGTCATTAATACAAACTACTGTTACAAAAATTTACTTCTTAAAACAAATTAATTTTAAAATAAATAATTAAAATTTAAAGTATCAATAATATAAACAAAACATGATCTTAACATATTATTACTATTTTAAAATATTTAAATATAACGAAGCGAATTAAAATATTTACTAAATAATACAGGTTTGTTGGCTATTGAGGTTTTAAGGCACTTCGACTAAATAATACAGATTTTATAAATACTTTTTTAAAAAAAAATTAGCTTAGTATATATCAATGAATGGAAAAAGTATTTATGATACACTTAATTCTATATGATTTTTAGAAATGCTTCTAATAAAAAAAAACAATTCATTAATCAAATAATTAATAAAAATATAAACAAATTTATAGCAAACAAATTAACTGATTTCAAATTACTAACTATTCTTTAAAATCAATAACAATGAACACTTATAAATTTCTAAATTATTTACAATTTTGATATTAATACATTTGTTAAAAATTTAAATACAACGATATTTGAAAAGTTGGATAAGTAGTATTATAAATTATTATAAATTAAAATTTAATTTAACACCTGAATGAATAAAAATGAAAAATATTTAAAATTCAATTCATGTAAAAGCAAACAAATTGGTAAGACGATAACAGAAGATTTTACATTTAAAGAAATAAATCAAACTATGAAATTAACGAATAAAAACATTAAATAATAATTTGATTAATTTAAAACAATCAATTTTTTTCAAAAAAAAGTATTAAATTTAAAAAGAAATAAATTAATCCAATATCAAATATATAAAAGAATAATTACTGGGCAAGTAAACATTTTTTTAAATGTATGAAAAATTAAAAAAATATTTGTAATACTAAATATTAAAACAAAAATGTTATTTAATCTCAAATTATTAAAAAAAATAAAAATCCAAAAGAATATTATAAAATAAATTTCTAAATTATTTATAATTTTGTTATTAATATATTTGTTAAAAATTTAAATACAACGATATTTCTAAAGTTGGATAAATAGTATAACAAATGAAAAAAATGATATTTATAAATTAAAATATAATTTAAAAACTGAATGTATAAAAATTAAAAATATTTAAAATTAAATTCATGTAAAAGCAAACAAATTGGTAAGATAACAGAAGATTTTACATTTAAAGAAATAAATCAAACTATGAAAGTAATGAATAAAAACATTAAATAATAATTTAATTTAAAACAATCGATTTTTCAAAAAAAAAGTATTAAATTTAAAAAGAAATAAATTAATCCAATATCAAATATATAAAAGAATAATTACTGGACAAGTAAATATTTTTTTTTTAAATGTATGAAAAATTTTAAAAAATATTTGTAATACTAAATATTAAAACATAAATGTTATTTAATCTCAAATTATTAAAAAAAATAAAAATCCAAAAGAATATTATAAGTGTTATGCAATCATTAAATATTAAAAACAATTTAAAGTAGTGAAACCATTAAAATATGTTAAAATAGAAATCAATTTCGTCAAATAAAGTTATGAAAAATTTGAAAAAATAATAATTAAAATTGAATAAAGATAAAATTAAGAAATGACAGACTACAATAATATTTATCATTGAAAATCATATAAAATTAAAAAAATATATAGAATTCTATTATAAATATATATACACCCATCTCACACACACACAAAAATCTTATTAATTTACTGAAAATAAAATAACGTTTTAAAAATAGAAAATGTTTACCAATTTTCATGCACTTTTCCTGTCATGAAAATTATCATGTATGATTTTTGATAAATACTTTAAATGTAAAGAAATACAAAATACACTTTATGAAGGTCCAATTTCAAATTTTCAAAAATAAAATGTTTTAATAATTTAATGTTTTTTACAATAGTTATTTAGAAACTAAACTACGAGATTCAACATTATTATTAACAATATATTGTTAAAATCAGACATTATTATTATAAAAGAAAGTTTATAATATTATAGATTATAATTACTACTATTAAAATATATACCAAAAACGGAAGAAATATAAATAAAAAATAAAATTTGCTTTCTAATTATTGTTGATAAATGAGTGTTATAAAAATGTTGAAACAAATTTACTGAAATATCAAAAAAAATGTGTTTTGTAGAAGTCATTTCAATAGATTCAAATTAAATTTGTAAAAAAAAACTACAGCAATTGTTTAAAGATATTATAACGGAAAAATAAAATATTATTAAAAGTATAATTATTATCATCAAATAATTAGCAAAAATTTTAACATATATATAAATTGAGGAAATAGAATTTATTTTAAATTATTGAAATAAGATTTAAAAAAATATTTTGATACACTAATAGTTTAAATTTTGCAGAAAAATATTTAAATTCAAGATAAAAGTGTATACAAAAATTATAATAATTATTTAAATATATAGACAGATGTATAAAATACAGAAAAATTAAAGATATTTATAAGAAAAACTAATATCAAATTATTAGATGAATAAAAACAATTATGTTAACTAAACAACAGTCTTAAATGAATTAAAATTAAATGCTAGTAAAAATACTATAAAAAATTAACATTTAACAATAATAATTACTTGATAAAAAATGCATTTAATAATAAACAATTAAATATATAAAAAAAATAAATTAAAATCAAAAATTTAAGTCGAACTTGGCAAACTTAATGCAATAAAATTATAATATTGAATTAGAAAAAATTACTGATATTACTTATGAGGGATGACTACAAAACAAATTTTATTTCATTTTCATAAAAATTTAATCATTAAATAAAACCAGAGGAAAAGTTTCATTAAACATGAAAGATAAATATTTTAATGACAATGAAAGCAAATTAATAACATTCAAATATTGATCAAAAATCATTAATGTAAAACATTTACCTGAAAATAAACGAACACACATGTATAAATATATAAAAAAAATGCTTTTTAAAAATAGAAAATTTAATAAACCATGAATTTTCGAATCATGAAAATTTTCATGTACGATTTTTGATAAATAATTTAAATTCGAACGAATTCACAATAAATTTTATCAAGGACCAATTTCAAGTTTTAAAAATAAAATTTTTTTAATATTTTAATGATTTTTTTTAAAATAATTAATTGACAACTACAAGATTCGAAGGTATTATTATAAGTATATTGTTAAAATCAAATAAAGTATTATAAAAGAAACTTAATATTCAATTATTAAAATGAACAATTATTATTATCAACTAATATACTAAACATGACAAGAAAATATAAATTAAAGAAATAGAATTTGCTTTATAATTATTGTCGATAAGATTTTTCTTTTAAAAAAAATATTGAATTAAAATTTACTGAAGTATTAAAAAAGAAATTAAATAAAAGAAATTAAAGGCATTTAAAATAAATTGCAAGTGTGTAAAAACTCAAATTTCTATTATAAAAGAAAATTAATATTATTAAAAGTGTCATTGTTATTATCAAATAATATAGCAACAAATAAATATATAAATAAAAAATATTGAAATGATATTTTTTTAAAAAAAGGAACGAGTAATTTGAAATATTAATAAAAATAGTATAAATTATACAGAAGGCATTTTAAATAGAATCAAATCTAATGTATATGAAAAATGATTATGATAATTATTTAAATGAATCTAGATTTTTAAAACAAAGTTGAACGAATGTAAGAAAAACTAAAATATTAGCTTATTAGATAAATAAAATATCGAAATACACTCTTAAAATGAATTAAATTAAAGGCAAGGTGTAATTGTTTGAAAAATTAGCATTTGAACAATGATTATTATTGGAAAATGGACAATCTACTTTTAATAATAAAAAAGAAAATATAAAAAAATAACGTAACCATTTTAAAATTAATCATTTTTTAAAAATATAAATTGCCAAGATAATGTAATTAAAATTGTAATATTATTTGAAATAGATATATAATTGATATGTTTATGAAGTTGACAATAAAACAAATTTTATTTCATATTAGTGCAATCAAATGAAACCAGTGAACAAAAGTTTCTTTCATTAAACATAGAAAGTAATATTTGAAATTTTATAAGAACTTTTAAAGATAATTTGCATAAAATTAAAAAAATGAATGAAAAATATTAATTTATCAAAAATCAATGTAAAAACATGTACCTCAAAATAAGTTTACATACACACACACACACATATATATATGATAATATTTAAAAAAATAAAATATTTTATAAAGAATGAAATGTTTCATATACTACAATTAAAAAAATCAAAAAAAGTATTTTAAATTTGTAAAAAATCTGATATTCAACAAAAAGTATTCACTCAATATTAAAATATTAATGTAAATCCCAAATTTAAATCAATTCTTGTAATAGAATATATTGACAACAATAATGAATAAAATATTGCAAATTCAATGTTAAAACTAAAAAAATATTTACACATCGTATTATTAAAACTATTTTTGAAGAAAAATATAAAAACTTGTGTACAAAATAATTAAAAATGAATTTAAAACAAATTGAATAATTAGACATAGCTGATTGTGTATTTTTATAAGAAATAATTAAAATATTAAATAATTAATAAAACCTATTAAGTTGAAAAAAAATAAGATTGCATATGTATAATAACAATTAAAAAAGTACAATAGATATAAATATTAGGCATTTACAAAATTATAGTAATTGATTGAGAAAAAAAGATTGAAAATGTATACAAAAAAAAATAGGCAAGTATTATAATGAATGGAATTCTTTTTAAATATAATAAACTATTGATTTATAAAATAAATTTGAATGTGTGTGAGTATATATATAAAAGAAAAAAATATTAAAGAAAGTAAACAATTACAATTTAAAAAAAATAATTGTAAAGTTAAACAAATATGCATAATTAATTAATGAAAAATAACTAAACAGTTCTTTTTCTTATCAAATCATTTGTGGTGCTTAAATAATTTATGCAAATAGATTCAACTATTAACAGGCAAAATGTTTAAGAAAAAAATCAAAGAAAAATCTTAAAAAAAAGAACACAAATTTTAAAAAAGTAATGTTGAAACATGAAACTATTTTCTGTATATATTTGATTATTTAATATCAAAGTTTTTAGACTATACTAACTTATCTAAAATTTTTATTTCCTCAAATTGTTAAAAAGTCAATTCGAATTCAAAATGATTTTATAGAAATTAATGAAATAGTTTGATCTGCAGCACAATTTTATAGAATATTTTTTTAATACAATTGAACAAAAAAATTAATACAATTTCAATTACTGTATATAACACCAAAAAACTTTACTAATGATAAATTAATTTACATCAAATTATATGTATGAATTAAAGTGTATTAAATTAGACTAATTATGAATTTATTAATAATATGATTGTTAATGAAGAAAATTTAATTTTCAGATTAAAAAAATATATACTTTCAATAGAATCAAATTTAAACAATAAAACGAAAAGAGCCAAAATGATATTTTAACAATCGTAAAACAATGTAAAATGTTTCTTTTAATATGGAATGGAAAAATACATTAAGAATACTGCAAATGAAACACCTTGCATATTAATTATTGAAAGTAGTGAAAAAAAATCCGATTATAAATTATTGTTAGAATGAAAATTTATTTCAAATACTAAATAATTTGATTAGAAAAAAAACAGTTACTTTTGATTAGCTATATAAATTTGAAAATTAAGTTCAAATTTAATAAAAACATTAAATGATTTTAACTATTATAATATACATAATATCAAGAAAGTTTACCAATTGCAATATGTAAATTTATTTCGAAATGTAATTATAAATTAAAATGTATTAGATTAATTATTTAATCTATTATCAGTGAGAAAATTTATATATTAAAAAAATTCTTAGATGGGATCAAAATTAAACACGAAATTATATTCAACAATAGGCAACAAAGAAATGATTATATTTTGAAAAATACGTTTGGAAATATAGTGATACTGTGAAAAATCTACATACTTATTATCGAATGAAACTAAAGTGTGTTATAAATTGAACATTAGAGTCATTAAAATTAATTTTACAACAATCAAAATACGCGAAACAAAAAAAGTCTAAACATTTAATTAAATTAAGAAATTCACATGTGTTGCATAAAAGGATTTTTTTTTAAAATCACGGAGTTTAATGAAATCAAGTGACTGTGCATATTTTATTTAAATGAATTGTTTACTTTTGTAATGAAATTTAAAATTTTAAAAGATAAAACTTACTTTGCCATACAGCGCTTTTAGTTTCTGGTTAATTAACTGCAATCTCTGAATTGTATCCGATGGTTATTTTATTCTTCGATTATTTATAAATTTTGAGATTAGCTGAACAGATTCTAATGGAACATAAAAATTTATTAGTTAATATTCTTAAGTTTTTTAATTATTACTTTATAATTATTAAAAGTATATTTATATTTCAATTTTATGCTACATATTTATTTTGTATTAATTAGATTTTTAAATGAAATGCTTACTTTTAAAATGAAGACTGGATAGAAGATTGCCTTGTTCTATACAAGCACCAAAACAACATAATTTAGT
>CM068323.1:4171966-4226966 GCA_034766995.1 Acanthacorydalis orientalis | reverse complement strand
ATATGTGTTTTATATCAACTTTAAAAGGCTTAACTAAAAGAATTCCTATTTCAGAATGAACGTTATTGCATTTTTTCATGAATTTATTTTAGAAAAAGAATATTTTAATTAATATTTTAATTCTTTTTCAAACAATTAGTGAAACATTGAAAGTAAATACTAGTGTTCCCTGTAATAGGTTTATATCTATGCTAAAAGTCGCTTATCATCACAATGAGTTTATTTACTTTTCTAAAAGAATGCAGCACATGTACTAAAAATGATTAAAATTTGTGGTTGATAGGAAATTCATGCGATTTTTTAGATTTGCATAAAAAATCCGTGTGAGATATAATATCATATACTAACATGATATCTGCAGTATTTAAAATATGTGTTGGAAAGAACGGAACAAGCCATAATATAATTCTATAACGTCAACTTGATGCAAATTAAATATTAAAGATATTTTGATTATGATGTACATATATATATATATATATATATATATATATATATATATATATATATATATATATATATATATATATATATATATATATATATATATATATATGTATATATATTGTGAGAAATGTATAAGAGAAACAGTAATATGCACAATATTAGAAATAAAATGTTGAGTGAAATGATTATCTACAGAGTCAGTCCGGCGCACGATGATGAAATAAACTGCTGACCGACGAAATTGCACGGTCGTACGTACGCATGCCGTATTTGTGCCAAACGGGACATTTTTATTCGAGGTAAAATTACTTGTACGTGGGCCTACGGACCAGCTCGCTTCCGATACGGGGAGAAAATTGCCAAAAACATGAAGAAATTATTTTCGCAATAATTTATATTTTGTAAATTGACAGTTTTTTTCATTCCGAAGCGATACTAGACATCCATTTAAACTCTGAATCAGTTTCGGTACATTGGTAATGCGTGCGGTGCCGGAATAATTACGTCTGCAATTACGCACTGACGTCACTGGAAATGTGAAATTTTGCGTAAATCTACCATTTTTGTTGTGCGATGCGATACTAGACGTCTATTTGAATACTGAACCGGTGTCGCTTTGTCAATTTAGCGTACAGGGTCGGAGAAATAGGGCCCGAATTTTGTGACTGGCCCAATTTGCAGGCCGATTCAAATACATTTTAGAGGCCGGTGTCACTTTTAAACACTAGTACGTGGGTCTACAAACCGACCCGCTTCCGATGCAATGAAAAAATGGCAAAGAAAGGGAAAAATTTTTTTTTGCAAAATTTTATTTTTTGCAAATCGATAGTTTTTGTACTGCAAAGCGATACAAGACGTCCGTCGGAACTCCGAACAGGTTCCAGTTCATCGGTAGCATGTGTGGTTCCCCAGAAATCGCGTCTGCAAATTCGCTGTGACGTCACTGAAAATGTGGTAATTTCGCAAATCGGCCATTTTTGTTATGCAATACGATAGTGCACGTCCATTTGAACACTGAATCGGTGATGGTTTGCCAGTTAGGCGTACAGGGTCGGAGCAGTACGGTCCGAAAATTTGCGGCCCGGCCACTTCGAGGGCCGATTCAAATACCTTCTAGGTTCCGATTTCACTTTTAAACACCAGGACGTGTATCTACGGACCGCCCCGCATGCGAATCGCGAAAAAACTCGAAAAATGTTTTCTCAAATTCACGTATCCCCTACCTTTGATCACGATTTTCGGACGCGAATTTTTTTTCGCAAATCGGCAATTTTCTCGCCGCAGATGCAAACTCGACGTCCGTCTGAACTATGGATAGTTTGCAGTATCTTGATATCACGCGTAACGCTGGAGCAATGGCGTCTGAAAGATTCCGCGGGTCCGAAAATTCGCATTTTTTCGCATTTTTCGCACACTTCCCACCGTTAAATTTCCTTCCAAATGCGGAAACTAGGTGCGCCGGGTCCGTTCGCTCCCGATGCGCTGAAAAAAACATCGAAAAGTCGATGTGCAGAAATTTGCAATTTCGCAAGTCAGAAGTCAGGGCGTGGCATTTCTCGATATTTGTCCGTAGATTTGATGGTGGAGGCGCATAAGGCATTAATGTGCTCAGCAAGCGTTTCCCTTTCGGAAATCGTTTGTTTCGCGTGATTCTAGACGTCTACACGGACTGTACGGAAGTATCGGTGTGCGGCCCGCACAGGCCCGGTGCAGCAGGCCCGAGAAAATTTGTAAATAGACGTAAAAATTACAAATCGGTGATTTTTTCGATGCGGTGCGATATTAGACGCCCGTCCGACCTTCGAACCGACGTCGCTTTTTCGCTCGCATCTACAGGGCCGACACAAGGGCCCGAAAATCAGTCGACGACTGGAATTTCCTATGTCGTTTCTAGACATATGTAAGTGCCGGCGCCAACTTTTATCACGTAATTGCAAATGTCCGACGCATTCTGACTTTCAATCCGCCAAAAAAATGCAAAAAACATTCGTATTATGCGTGTAGGCGTGTATATGTGTATGTTTTTTCCAAATTGTTTGAGTCTTGCAAATCGACGAATCTGGCGGTACGGAGCGAATGTACGGGCCTAGAGGAATTGCGGACCGGTTTCGGTTATCCATCTGCGCGTTCAGGGCCGGCATAACGGTCCTACGCCCGTACGAGTCTACGTATCGTTCTGAATCCGCTGGAAATATTCGAAAACGAGCGGATAGCATGAATCAAAATCTTATGTATTGTACGCAAATAAATAATAAACATATTTTAATATTTTTACATCAGTAGACCGTCCATAGTCGTTGAATTAATTATTAACGTTCCATTTGGCGAAGCAGTGTCAAGAGAAACTCAAATCGATCGATAATGACCCGGCGTGATTTTCAGACCGATGGTGTAGGCGCCTCGGTGCATTGTAGAAACGATGGTGGACGGTTGGCTTCGTATTGTTGCAAAAATATTTTATATCTAGACCCCACTCTCCTCACAGTCTTATTGAACTGCGACAGTTTATTAATGATTAAATGGGTGCAAATTGTCATCCTATGTATCCAGTATATCAGCCGAACAGGGACGAGTCACTTTCATTGTTTACTTGATAGTCATTGAAAAAAATACAACAGTATATTCGAGTCCGATAATCGACGGAACCGGTCCGGCGCGCGGTCGTGAAACGAACTGCCGGCCGACGAAATCGCACGTTAGACGTATTTGTGCCGAAGAGAACATTTCTATTGTGGCAAAATCACTTGTACGTGGGCCTATGGACCGGCTCGCTTCCGATGCGGCGAAAAAATCACCAAAAACGCGAAAAAAAATTTTTTGCAAAAAATTATTTTTTGCAAATCGATAGTTTTTGTACTGCAAAGCGATACTAGACGTCCGTCGGAACTCCGAACCGGTTCCAATTCATCGGTAGCATGCGTGGTTCCCGAGCAATCACGTCTGCAAATTCGCTGTGACGTCACTGAAAATGTGGTAATTTCGCAATTCGGCCATTTTTGTTGTGCGATGCGAAACTAGACGTCCATTTGAACACTGAATCGGTGTCGGTTTGTCAATTAGCCGTACAGGACCGGAGTAATATGGTCCGAAAATTTGCGACCCGCCCACTTCGGGGACCGATTCAAATACCTTCTAGGTTCCGATTTCACTTTTAAACGTCAGGACGTGTATCTACGGACCGCCCCGCTTGCGATGCACCAAAAAACTCGAAAAAAAATTTCTCAAATTCACGTACCCACCTTTGATCACGATTTTCGAACGCAAAATTTTTTTCGCAAATCTGCAATTTTTTCGCCGCAGATGCAAAGTAGACGTCCATCTCAACTATGAATAGTTTGCGGTTTCTCGATAGCACGAGTAACGCCGGAGTAATGGCGTCTGAAAGACTTCGCGGGTCCAAAAATTCGCATTTTTTCACATTTTTCGCACACTTCCCACGGTTAACTTTGCTTCCAAATGTGAAAACTAGGTGCGGCGGACCCGTACGCTCCCGATCCGCTGAAAAAAACGTCGAAAAGTCGAAGTTCAAAAATTTGCAATTTCGCAAGTTCGAGCATTTTTCGATGCTTGTTTATGGAGATGATGGTGGAGGCGCAACGGTTTGATGGTGGAGGCGCATATGGTATTAACGTGCTCGGCGGGTGTTTTCCTTTTGGAAATCGCTAGTTTCGACGGTGTTACATGATTCTAGACGTCCACACGGACTGTATGGAAGTGTCGGTGTGTGGCCCGCACAGGCCCGGCGCAGCAGGCCCGAGAAAATTTGTAAATAAATGAAAAAATTGTAAATCGAAAATTTTTTCGACGCGATGCGATACTAGACATCCGTTGCATCTCCGAACTGACGTCACTTCCTCGTTCACATGTACAGGGCCGGCACAGAGGCCCGAAAACCAATCGAAGGCGGAAATTTCATTTGTCATTTCTAGACGTTTATGGGCGTCGGCGTTAACTTTTATCACGTAATTATAAATGTCCGAGGCCTTCTCACTTCCAATCCGCCAAAAAAATTGTTAAAAACAATTGTATTATGCGTGTGGGTGTGTATGTGTGTATGTTTTTTCAAATTGTTTGAGTCTTGCAAATCGATGAATCTGGCCATACAAAGCGAATGTACGGGCCTAGTGGAACTGCGAACTGGCGTTGGTTATCTATCTGTGCGTTCAGGGCCGGAAAAACGGCCCCACGCCTGTATTACAGGCTGTCGCTGATCGCTTCTGACGCCGTTTCTAACACATTTAAGTATCGGCAATAGACGAAACGGATATCTATGGACAGTTTTTGCATTGCGAATCGATACTAGATACCCATTTAAACCCTGAATCGGTTTCAGTACATCGGTATCGCGTGCGGTGCCGGAACAATCGCGTTTGCAATTTCGCACTGACGTCACTGGAAATGTGAAATTATCGTAAATCGACCATTTTCGTTGTGCGATGCGATACTAGACGTCTATTTGAATACCGAACCAATGTCGGTTTGTCCATTGAGCGTACAGGATCGGAGAAATAGGGCCCGAATTTTCAGATTGGCCCACTTTGCAGGCCGGTTCGAATACATTTTAGAGGCCGGTGTCACGTTTAAACACTAGTACGTGGATCTACAAACCGACCCGATTCCGATGCGATAAGAAAATCGCCAAAAATGCGAAAAAAAATTTTTGCAAAAAATTTTTCTTGCAAATCGATAGTTTTTGTGCTGCAAAGCGATACTAGGCGTCCATCGAATCTCCGAACCTGTTCCAGTTCATCGGTAGCATACGTGGTACCCTAGTAATCGCGTCTGCAAATTAGCTCTGACGTCACTGAAAATGTGATAATTTCGCAAATCGGCGATTTTTGTTGTGCGATGCGATACTACACGCCCATTTGAACACTGGATCGGTGTCGGTTTGTCAATTAGCCGTACAGGGCCGGAGTAATATGGTTCGAAAATTTGCGACCCGCCCACTTCGCGGGCCGATTCAAATACCTTCTAGGTTCCGATTTCACTTTTAAACGCCAGGACGTGTATCTACGGCCCGCATCGCTTGCGATGCACCAAAAAACTCGAAAAAATTTTTCTCAAATTCACGTATCCCACGTATCACGTAAATCACGTATAATAGCTTTCGGTTTCTCGATAGCACGCCTAACGCCGGAGTGATGGCGCCTGAAAGAGTTTGCGGGTCCGAAAATTCGCCTATTTTCGCATTTTTCGCACACTTCCCACCGTTAAATTTGCTTCCAAATGCGAAAACTAGATGCGCCGGATCCGTCCGCTCCCGATCCGCTGAAAAACACATCGAAAAGTCGAAGTTGAAAAATTTGCAATTTCGCAAATCAGAGCATTTTTCGATGCTTGTTTATGGAGATGATGGTGGAGGCGCAACGATTTGATGGTGGAGGCGCACAATGTATTAACGTGCTCGGCGGGCGTTTTCCTTTTGGAAATCGCTTGTTTCGACGGTGTCACACGATTCTAGACGTCTACACGGACTGTATACCAGTGCCGGTGTGCGGCCCGCACAGGCCCGCTGTACCAGGCCCGAGAAAATTTGGAAATAGATGAAAAAGTTACAAATTGGTAATTTTTTCGACGCGATGCGATTTCAGACGTCCGTCGGACCTTCGAACCGACGTCGCTTCCTCGCTCACATGTACAGGGCCGGCACAGAGGCCCCAAAACCAATCGAAGACGGGAATATCATTCGTCATTTTTAGACGTTTATGAGCGTCGGCGTTAACTTTTATAATTGTCCGAGGCCTTCTCACTTATGATCCGCAAAAAAAAAAATGCAAAAAAACATTTGTATTGTGCGTGTACGTCTGTATGTATGTATGATTTTTTCCAAATACAGAGTGAATATAGGCGCCTGTTGGATACGCGAACTTGCGTCTGTTCCTATATCGCACATGCAGAGCCGTAGTAACAGCCTGATGTCCGTATCAGAGGCTAGTTTCATCCACCTCTGATCTCGATTGATATACTGTTAGGCGCCGGCGTCAAGTTTAATTAGATGAACGGTAATCTACGAATACGTCACAGTAAAGCAAGTAGAATCAATGTTGTGTTTTGTACATATTAATATATGATACACATTCTTTACTGTATATCAGGAGTACGTTCGTAGTCGTCTAATCAATGTTTAGCCGTCCATTTGGCGAAAAGCATCGTTAAGAAGAATTAATGAATGAGATGTTTTTTATACTGATATAGAATATAGATTTTTATTTGCATATTAAACACACTGTGTTTTATATATGTAATATATGTATTTGTATGTTAAATAATTAATTAAAATATTTTTATTTCAAATTTAATTTCACATAATTAATTTCAATCTATTATATTATATAGGGATTGTTAAATATAAAAATTGATTAATTACAATGTAAATAATTATTAAATTATTTTATGTTTTTGTTTAAAATAAATACAAAAATCATTTAAAATTTAGTTTAAAAACTTTATTTATTTATATCCTCTTTACATTAAATACACTTTTATAAAACATAAAATTATAAAAATATAAATTAATATGATTAATAAATATCATTAATATTTAAATATCAATTAATGTTCTGCTTTATATAGAGTCCGTTTGGTCGTGGTACTGTAGAGATACCTGTAAATTAAAATTAGAGACATTAGTTTAGGTTAGATTTTATTCTTTTAGAATTTTTTTTAAGTATGCCATTACATGTAATGCTATTGTATGTAAGCGAGGCTATACATTCGCTCTAAACCACCAGATTCATCGATTTGTAAGACAAACAATTTGAAAAAAAATCATACATACACACACACGTCATGCACAATACAACTGTTTTTTTGCAATTTTTTTTGCGGATCGTAAATGACAAAGCCTCGTACATTTGTAATTATGCGATAAAAGTTGGCACTCTAGCACTTATATACGTCTAGAAATGACATAGAAAATTCCGGTCGTCGACTGATTTTCGAGCCTCTGTGCCGGCTCTGTACATGTGAGCAAGGAAGCGACGTCGGTTCGAAGGTCCGACGGACGTCTGAAATCGCATCGCGTCGAAAAAATTACCAATTTGTAATTTTTTCATCTATTTCCAAATTTTCTCGGGCCTGGTACAGCGGGCCTGTGCGGCCCGCACACCGGCACTGGTATACAGTCCGTGTAGACGTCTAGAATCGTGTGACACCGTCGAAACAAGCGATTTCCAAAAGGAAAACGCCCGCCGAGCACGTTAATACATTGTGCGCCTCCACCATCAAATCGTTCATCGTTCATCATCATCGTTCATCTAGGTAGATTACTAGGATACCACGTATGCTACCGATGAACTGGAACAGGTTCGGAGATTCGACGGACGCCTAGTATCGCTTTGCAGCACAAAAACTATCGATTTGCAAGAAAAATTTTTTGCAAAAATCAGGTCGGTTTGTGGATCCACGTACTAGTGTTTAAAAGTGACACCGGCCTCTAAAATGTATTCGAACCGGCCTGCAAAATGGGCCAATCAGAACATTCGGGCCCTATTTCTCCGACCCTGTACGCTCAATTGACAAACCGACACCGGTTCGGTATTCAAATAGACGTCTAGTATCGCATCGCACAACAAAAAGGGTCGATTTACGATAATTTCACATTTCCAGTGACGTCAGTTCGAAATTGCAGACGCGATTGTTCCGGCACCGCACGCGTTACCGATGTACTGAGACTGATTCAGAGTTTAAATGGGTGTCTAGTATCGTTTCGCAATGCAAAAACCGTCAATTTGAAAATATAATTATTTGCAAAAAAATAATTGTTCGCATTTTTGGCACTTTTTTCGCCGCATCGGAAGTGAGCTGGTCCATAGATCCACGTATAAGTAATTTTACCTCATTAGAAATGTTCTTTTCGGCGCAAGTCGATCAATCGTGTGTGCGTAAGACCGCGCGATTTCGTCGGCCGGCAGTTCGTTTCACCGCCGCGCGCCGGACTGATTCCGTCGATTATCGGACTCGAATACACTGTCAGTGGAAATGTAACGGTGTTTTATGCGACTAACCGGTAAACAATGAAAGTAATTCGTCCCGGTTCTATTGATATACTGGATATATACGATGACATTTTACGCTCCTATAATCATTTATAAACTGTCACAGTTCAATAAGACTGTACGGAGAGTGGTGATCTAGATATAACATATTTTTGCGACAATACGAGGCCAACCGTCCACCATCGTTTCTATAATGTACCGAGGTGCCTACACCATCGATCTGAAAATCACGTAGGCCATTATCAATCGATTTGAGTTTTTCTTGACAATGAGACAAAATGCTTTAAAGCATACTATACAACGACCTCAATTTTTTCCATTCCATAAGGATAATTATAATTAGTTTATATACATATATATATATATATATATATATATATATATATATATATATATATTATTTTAAATACATTACAAAGATGCTGGCCTTATTATAATTTTGTAAATTATAATTTCGATTGTAATTTCATTTTCTGTTATTATTATATACTCTTAAAACAAATCACAAGTTCATAGTTTTTTCTATGCTTTAAAGAAATGAATTATTGAATTCACATTACTTGTTTTATATACATTCTAAAAATCTTTATCAAAAAATGAAAAAAATATTATTAAATTCGTGAAATAATATTCATTTGAAATAACAAGGTTAAGTATCTCGAACAAAACCCATGTACAAAGAAAATATTATGTACATTTCACAATTAATACTAAAATTGTTTGAAACACATTTATAGTAAAAGTAATGTTTGAATTAACTTGCGCACATATTTATAAAATCAATGTAATTTGGAATATTTGCGTCATTTTGTGAATACACATTAATTAAAAACTGAAGTCCTTAAGCCCAAAATCTCACAGATTCATATTTTGATAGTAAGTTTACAAACAATAATTGATTTCATTAACCAGCCCAGAAAATGAGCATCATTTAAAAATTGCAAACAAAAATACATTACTACATTATAGAATCAGGCTGTTATTAAAAAGTTCAAAAGTTGACAAATTGTTAACTTCAATTTATAAATAACTATCTTTAAGGATAAAAAATGTTTTTAAATTCATTTAGATTAAGAAGAATTTGTCCTTTTTAATTGTTTAGATCATTACTGAAAAGAATGCTCTATCTATCTATCTATCTATCTATCTATCTATATATATATATATATGTATAAATTTCACTTTGTGTTTCGATATCCACTTGTTTATAAATGCATTTACAAACTGTTGTAATTTATGTACAACCCTACAAAACAGTCACTTTTATATTCGTCTTTATCAAATTTTATACAGAACTATATTTTATAAATTTACTCATTTTCATTAATTTTGCACATAATTTATTTACTTATATCTTTACTTCCATTTTGTCGTACTCGTTTTTGTTATTCTGAAACATTTCTTAGGAAGGAAAAACTTATACTTTTGCCTTTTTTTTGATATTTTCGATATTTATTACGGACCGATGAAATTTTGTGTAAAATACGATATAGAATATTAAAATACGGATCAACCAGTATGAATTAATTGCCATTTTTATAACAATTTGGATATTTTAAGAAAGAAAAACGTGCTTTTTTGCGGATTTTTTACGGTTCTTTTGATATTTTCAGTATTTATTATGGACCGATATTAATTTTGTGTAAGATATGATATAGAATATTAAAATACGCATCGACCAGTATGAATTAATTACCAGATTTTAAGCAATTTGGATATTTGATAATTTCATTAAATTTAAGATAATTTACAACAATTTACTATGAACAACAATCATTTCATGTTATTATTCATTTTCTTTTTTAAAAAATGACAAATACTCTACAGTAATAAGTACGAAAACGAAAGAATCTGTATATTTTTTCGGTGAATATATATATATATATATATATATATATATATATATATACATATACAAGGTTTTTTTTAAAAAAATTGGTTGCATTATTATTATCACACGTGAGTTATTGAGGAATAGAAATATTTTTGGTAAATATAATTTAAAATTGTTTGCATTCAAATTTCAACTCGTTAGAGAACTGTTATTTTTTCATAATTATAAATAAATACAGTTCTCAATTAGAGTGTAAACGAATAATAGATGCTATGGAGTAAGACGCAGATAGATGTAGTAAACGCCACTACGTGTAGTTGTTATCCTAGTGTACTCATTGAATTTCTATTGTTTGGGAAATTAACTTTCACAAAAAGATGTTTATTTAAATTTTGGTGATTTTCGCGCGATTTCTATATTCAATTAGAAAAATGAAATTAACGTAAATATTATTATAACGTTTTATTTTAATATTCAATTCCGAAGATATTTCTGTTAAAATTTATATTCCGCCGAAGAAATGTCATCCCACAATGTGCGGCGAAGGTATTTGTAGAGATAGTGAAAGTGGACCTACTTTATCTGTGGTGCGTAGCGTCGTAGTGCAATTGTTGAAATATTCGTTAAGTTTATTTGAAAAAAAAATTGTTTCATATAAAAGAAATATATCATCAATAAATAATATTATATATTGAACCAAGGTATAGTTAAAAAAAAAACTGATATAAACAATTTTTCTACTTTGAAATGTTATTTAAGTACAGGCAGTATTTCATGTTAAAATGGACGCTACTATAATAGATTTAATTTTCAAACATTGTTGATTATATTACATATTATTTAATATAAGATTTCGGTAGTAAATTATCTTTTGATTAATGTATGATTTTTAATATAGTTAATAATGAATGTGTAATATGATTGCATTCAAATACAGTACAAATCATAAGAAACACTTTCAATATCTGATTTTTAAGTCTTGAATTGTTTACAGTTCATAATAAATTCAATACTAAAAGTACGTTAGAAATCTAAATACTATTTTTACAAATTTGTGCGTAGTTCTATAACATTGTTCATTTTCGTTGTAAACAATTATGCAGAAGTAAAATAAAGCTTGTATTTACATGTTTATTTACTTTTCAGTATCAAATAAAATACAAATCGACAAAAGCAATAAAAAAAAATACATTGTATCGAAACAATGTACTGTAGTATGCACTGTGGTCGATAATTCTCAGCTGGCAAAAAGACATCACTTTCACCACTTTGAACGATGTTTATAATTAGCAAAATGTTCCAGTTTAATATCGGAATGAGATTCAAGGCAGTGCTTCGAATGTGTAAGTTAATAAGTGAATTATATACAATGTATGAAATTAATAAAGATGAATATAAAAGTAACTGTCTGTTAGTAGCTAGGTTATAAACAAATGAATCTTACCCATCGTGAACAACTTGCAAGGGAGGCAGCTCACCGATCATTCGAAATACATCTGGAATCGTCTGCTGTCTACATGGATTCTACAAAGAAGACCGACTAGCCACCTACGAATAATTTGATCCTCACATCAGTCAGAGAATTATGATTATTGAATGTTAAAATTGGTGACAGTTTGTAAATGCATTTATAAATTATTAGATACCGAAACAAAGTAGAAATATATATATATATCACATTCTTTTCAATGTCCTACACAATTAAAATGAACAAATTCTTCTCAATGTAAATGCATTTAAAAACATGTTCTTATATATCTATATATATATATATATATATATATATATATATATATATATATATATATATATATATATATATCTATATATATATATACATATATATATACATACATATATACATACATACATACATATATGCTTTTTTGTAATTAATTACAAATTGAAGTTATCAATTTGTCAATCTCACAGATTAAATCAACTATTTTGAACTTTTGTAATAACAATCTGATGACACATTGTCTCTTTGTATCAAAACATAAATCTGTGAGTTTTTCAGTCTAATTATTTCAATTTTAATTAATGTATATTGACAATATTAGCACACACCACACACACACACACACACACACATATATATATATATATATATATATATATACAAAGAGACAGAGAGAGCAATAATAAATTTATAGTAATAAATAGCAAAAAAAAAAGATATTTTAAATTTCATTAATTTTATAAATATATTTGCACAAGTAAAATCAAACATTAATTTCAATATAAATATGTTTAAAACACATTTTTAGTATTTCTATATGTAATGAAATATGGTAATCACAATATTTTCTTTGTACGTGGACCTTGTTACTTCAAAACTACACAAGTGCGAAAATGGTAATTTTAATATTTTTTCTTATAAGGATTTCCAAAATAAATATAAAACTTGTAACACTGAACATAGCGAGATAAGTTAATTCAAATCATTAACCAAAATAAAAACTCGTTTTTGTTCTGAAAGTAACATTTTTAATATGAAAATTACAATGAAAATTATTATTTACAAAATGTTAGTGGTAAAGTCAACAATTTTAAAATGTATTTAAAACAACAATGTATAAAATTATCTTTATGATCTATGTGGAGTAGATAAGATTTACTTTTCAGTGTAGTCATATTTTAAAACATTTTCGTATTTCATATTTATATGGAAAGTAACGTTTGAGAAAAATTTTCATTTTACATGAATTGCTCTCTAATTTAATTAAATCTTGAATGAATTTTAGTTAATGAGAATACTAAATTACATTTTATTAAAATTTATATGAATTGAGTCAGATTTAGTTTGTTTTCATACATTTACATTTGAAAACATTTAATTTTCACTTGAGTATTTCTTTTGAAGTCTCTTCATGTTGAATTATTGTTTATTAATATTAATAAAATTGCATTAGAAAATGTCATTTGCAAAACAGTAATGAAATAGTAATACAATATAAATGCAAATTAAATAATGAACTTTGAAATGAAGTTAACAGAGTAACATTTGTAACATAACAGTAAACATTATTGCACACAATCGATTAAAACTATTCGATTTAATAGATTATATTTATAAAAAAAAGACACTATTCATATACAGATAAAATAAATTGTAATTTTTATTAAACATTCTTTGAATATACATTTCTTTTGAAATCATTTAATCTTGAATTAGTTAAAGCAGTCAGTTTTAAAAATGATACCAGTCTCATTTTAGAGACAAATTAATTTTAATTAATAAAAAAACAATAAATTACATTTTACTAAGTTTATATGAAGTCAAGTTTGGTTTTTTTTAAATACAAATGGATTTTATTTTCTCTCGCATCTTTTAATGTCAAATCGTTTTTATTTCTATTAAGTAAAATTAATTCAAAAATGTCATTTACAAAGCAGTAATGAAAAAGTATTAGTATATAAATACATATTAAATACTAAATGTTAAATTTTTAAGTAAATAACAGTAAACTTTATTGAAAAGATTCTTTTAAAACTTTTCAATTTAGCAGTAATTATATATATAAAAACAAACTCTTCATATAAATATTTAATAAAATGAATACAAAAACAGATCTCTCTTTTGAGATGGTTTTGTTCTAAATTAATTGGAACTCTCTGAAATGAAACCAGACTAGTCTAATGACTATATCTCGAATGATATGAATTACTAAAAATTAAATTACATTATTATTACGTTTATATGAATGAAGTTGAGTTCTTTAAGCAAATGCATTTGAGAGAATTTTATGTTCACTCAAATAAGTTTGCTTCATTTTTTTAAAAAAAAATATTTAATATTAATCAAATTACATTTGAAAATGTCATTTGCAAAACAGTAATGAAAAAGCAATAATATATAACAGAAATTAGATACAAAAATCTGATTATTCATATAAATTTTTAATGAATGTAATATTTATAAAAAATGTTGAGACAGTATGTTTCTTTTCAGATTATTTTATCTTAACAGAAACACTAAATTCAGAATTAATACTAGTCTAATTATAACTTTATATGAATGAAGTCGAGTTCTTTTTTAAACAAATGTATTTGATAGCATTTTATTTTCATTCAAATAACTATTTCTTTATTTTCAAATTCAATCATTTTGAAAAAAAATGTTTAATATTTTAATAAGATTGCATTTGAAAATGTCATTTACAAACCAGTAATGAAAAATTGTTAGTATATAAATTCATATTGGATACTGAATGTTACAATGTAAAGTAACATTACTTATATTACAGTAAACTTTGTCGCAGAAATTCTTTTAAAACTATTTGATTTAACAGAGATTAAATATGAAAAAACAAACTATTCACATAAACATTTGATAAAATGTAATACTTATGAATAATTTCAAGAGCATACCTCTCATTTGTTCCAAATTTCTGAAATGAAACTAGTCTAATAATTAAGTCTACAATGATATGAATTAATAAACACCGTAGTCATTTCATTTTGGATAATATTTTTATTAATATTAATAAAAGTACATTTGAAAATGTCATTTATAAAACAGTAATGAAAAATTATTGATACATAAATACATATTGAACAGATTTATGAAAAAAATTGAGAATATATATTTCTTTCGTGAATGTTTCATCTTAAATTAACTTTGAAATAAAAACATCTTGAATGAATTTATATGAATTAGTGCAATTTTAATAAAATTATATTTTATTAAAATTAATATAAAATCAATAGAGTTCTTTCCGATACAAACGCATTTGAAAGTATTCTATTTTCATCGGATTACTTCTCTCGATGTCGATCGTGTCCGATTACTTTTTATTAATATTAATAAAACTATGTTTACAAATATCGTTTGCTAAGCGATAATGAAAATATATAAATTTGTATCGAATAATGAATATTCAAATTAAAAGTAATGAAATGACATTGTTATATGTGTTTCACTGAATCGATTTAAACTATTCGATTCGATAGATTACATTTGTAAAAGAACTCGCTACTCCTATAAATATATAATGAATTGTAATGTTTATGAAACATTCTTCGAACATATATTTGTTTTGAAATGATTTTATCTTTAAGTCAGTTGTGAAATGATAGTATTCTAATAACTTAATGAATTTTAATTAATACATTTTATTGAGATTTGTGTGAATGCAATCAAGTTGAGTTCTTTTTGATACAAAAATGCATTTGAAAATAAACTAATTTCACTAAGGTACCTCTTTTAAAATCCATTCATTTTTAATTATTTTTTTATAATAAAACTCCATTCAAAAATATCATTTACAAATTGGTAATGAGAAAGTATATACCAAAAAACAAATATTCAAACGAAAGTAATATCATTTATGAGTTGACTTTGCTATACAAAACCAGAACTATTTGATTGAATAGAAATAATACAAAAGAACTCACCATTCACATAAATGTATAATAAATTGTAATGTTTATCTAACATTCTTCAAATATGGTTCTTCTGAAGATGATTTAATATTAAAATTGTTGAAACTGGCAGTTCTGAAACAATACAAGTTTAGAAATTAAAACTACGAAATCTTTTTAATAAAAATTTCTCAGTGTGATGTAGTCTAGTAAAATATTTTTTTTAATAATTACAATATTAAAATAATTACAAGTTTGAAAACTGTCATGTGTACAATGAAATTTAGAATATTGATCTCTTAACTACATAAATTATTTGTATGTACAAATACTTTCATATCAAAATAAGGACTTGTGATGTTTTAGGACTGGCCAATTCAGTTTTAATCAATGTTATTCAAATCATCTAAGTATAATTATATGTAAATCAGTAACGATGTAGAGTTACAACGTTCTAAAATTTGCTTTCGAATAAAAGGCAAACGTATTCATAGTGGAATTTTCATCGCTTAAAGAATTACATCGATAAAATTAAACAAACCTCTTTTTAACGTAAATGCTTTTAAAACAATTTGATTAATTATTTCATTTACACAAATATATTTCTCAGTGTAATGTTCATGAAACATGTTTACATGTAGAACAAATGTCAAAATGTGTATAACAAATTACTGAATATTACATTTGCTACATTACGATATTAACGAATGACATTAAGCAGAGTTTATAATATATTTCTACTATATATACGTTTACATTTTTATTATTAATATAAATATTTTAAATATAACTTATGATACTGTAATTTCGACAAAAATACGACTAAGTGAAACACTCACAAGGATAATAATATACAAAATAATATGCACAAAATTCTCAACAGCAACAAACATTAAATTGTAATCACATATGTATAAACAAATCTGTATATTGAACACTTATGTATATGTATGTATAAAAAAAAAAATAATTCAACAGGTCTTCGAGAAACGTCAACAAACAGAAACGTCACCGATAATCTGTGCCGGTATATGTAATGTATTACTCGTACGTATCAATAAATATTCACTTTACAAATTTTATATTAATTAAATATGCCGTAGATAAGGCATTTGCTCTAGTATATAAGTAAGTTGCATGAAATAATAAATGTCTATCAAATATATTAAAGTCTAGCACTTAATGTTTAACTTATATTTGTTGACATGTCAAAAAAAAATGGAGGTAGGGCAATACCACCAAATGTATCTGCGACTGATTTGAAAATTTGGTTGCAGTATGTTTGGTGGATCGCCAATACCACCAAATATATCTGCGACCGATTTGAAAATTCCGTCGCAGATATGTTTGGTGGAACGGTAATGCCACCAAATATATCTGCGACAGATTTCATATTTTGGCCGCAGATATATTTGGTGGTATTGCCTTTCCACCAAACATATCTGCGACCGAATTTTCAAATCGGTCGCAGATATATTTGATGGCATTGCCGATCCACCAAACATATCTGCGACCAAAATATGACATCAGTCGCAGATATATTTGGTGGCATTGCCGTTCCACCAAACATATCTGCGACCAAATTTTCAAATCGGTCGCAGATATATTTGGTGGTATTGCCGATCCACCAAACATATCTGCGACCAAATTTTCAAATCGGTCGCAGATATATTTGGTGGTATTGCCAATCCACCAAACATATCTGCGACCGAATTTTCAAATCGGTTGCAGATATATTTGGTGGTATTGCCGATCCACCAAACATATCTGCGACCAAATTTTCAAATCGGTTGCAGATATATTTGGTGGTATTGCCGATCCACCAAACATATCTGCAACCAAATTTTCAAATCGGTCGCAGATATATTTGGTGGTATTGTCATTTCACCAAACATATCTGCGACCGAATTTTCAAATCGGTTGCAGATATATTTAGTGGTACTACCGTTCCACCAAATATATTTACAACTCATTTTCAAAATTGGTTTCAGATTTCTTGTAACTTACTTATATACTGGAGCAAATGCCTTATCTACGGCATATTTAATTAATTATAAAACGTATGAAGTTAATAATATTTAATTAATACATACAGTGAAATCCATTTGATTTTTTACATATATGGTCATTCGATGATGATCCTGTTGTAGATATTTCTTCGATACCTATTGTATTTTTTTTTATATACATAACAATATGTTATAAAATACATATATCAATCATAGTACATATACCAAATTTCAATTACAATGTAATGTTCACTATTGTTGAGAATTTTGCATAAATTTGTCATACAATTATTCATAATTTTAATTAGTAGATTTTAATCAATATGACAGAATCACATTAACAACAATAAAAAACCTTAAACGCATATACAGTAAGATTTATCCCGGCTCGATGTTATTCATAAATATTTTAAACGTAACAATATGTAAGTTATTACATTTCGACAGTTTCCTATTTTAAATGCATTCGTTATTATATTAATTGAAAATATAGTTATTGATATTAAATGAAGACAAATGTGAATTTATATATTGAAACATGTTTCATCAACATTATACTTGAAACATCATATCTGAATAAATAAAATAATAGTCAAAATAATTTGGAATGCTTTTACATTTAAAAAACAAAGAGTTCTACTAGACTTTATAAATATAGATCTTTAAGCGATGAAAATTCTACTATAAATACACTTGCCATTCAATTTGACAGTTATTACATTAAAAGATATTTAACTTATTAACAGCATTACCGGTTAATATATAATTATTAACGTTTGATTCTATCAACATTGACTAAAACGAAACTACCAGTTCTAAAACATCACAAGTGCTAATAAATAATCTTATTATGTTACGCTGCATCAAGAATTTGTTATCAAAAACATATCATAATTAATAAACTTGTATTGTTTCAGAACAGACAGTATCAACTAATTCAATATAACATATGTTCAAAAACTTATTCATAAATATTACAATTGTTTATATATTTATATGAATAGTCAGACTCTTAAAATATAATTTGTATTAAATCAGTTTTAACAACAAAGTTTACTGCCATATAAACAATATTACTTTTCATTTGAACATTCATTATTAAATATATATTTATGTACTGTTACTTTTTCATTATTGCTTTGTAAATGACATTTTTAATGCAGTTCTATTAATAAAATATGACTCTAAATGAATAGATTTAAAAGAAATACTAGAAGGAAAATAGAATACATTCAAATGCATTTGTGCCAAAAAGAACTAAACGTGATTTCATTCATATAAATATCTTAATAAAATGTAATCTAATGTTTATTAAGCAATTAAAATTAATCAGAGAGTGTATAAACTCACAGAGCAGTTCATATTAAGACATTTTTTTAACATTACTTCATTATAAATATGAAATGTTTTAAAATATGATTACATCAAGAACTCAATTTTATCTACTCTGTATAGATCTTCAAGATAATTACATACATTATTGTTTTAATACATTTCAGTGTTGTCATTATCATTACTATTTTGTAAATTATAATTCATTGTATTTTTGTGTTATTAAAAATGATACTTTCAAAACAATCGCCATAAATTCTTATTTTGGTTCTATGATAAACAACTGAATTATTTTCTCAAATCAAATATTATTTTGTGAAATAATATTTGTTTCAAATAACAGACTTAAGTATTTCCAACAATAATCTATGTACAAGAAAAATATTTTATGAATGTCATATATTTTATTAGAAGTAGTTTTTAATTTTACTTGTGTAAATATTTATAAAATTTGTTATTGAAATATCTTTGTTTCATTTTTGTAAATTTATTCTTAAGTTCTATTATTAATGCTCTCTACCTCTGTCTATATATAAATGCAATATTTGTTAATTTTGTCAGTATTAATTAAAATTTCTAATATAAGTCTAATCTAAAATATCACAAATCATTATTTTGGTGTCAAGATATTTAAACATGCAAATAAATTTATCTCATTAAGTTAAATGTTCTTAATTTCATAGCATAGTGTGACATTCTTTAAACTTAAATATTGTAATTATTAAAATATATATATATATATATATATATATATATATATATATATATATATATATATGTATATATATATATATATATATATATATATATTATTAAGCAGCACTGAGATATTGTTATTAAAAACATACCATTATCACAATTAGTAAACATATCATTTCAGAACTGATATTTTTAATTAATTTAACATTTAATCATCCCAAGAGAAAAATACATTCAAAGAATAATGAATCAACATTACAATTCATTATATATTTATATGAATAGACAAGTTTATTAAAGTATAATTTCTATTAAAGTAGTCTTAACTGATTGTACCAAAATGTAATGTGATATGAACAATATTACTGTTACTTTTCATTTAAACACTCATTATTTGATATGAATTTATATATTATTACCAATAGAAGATTGGTTAATTTCAAGTGCACTTGTATCATAAAGAATTAAATTTGACATCATTTATATAAATCTTAATAAACTGTAATTGGGCATTAATTAATCAATATTCATTCAAGATTTAATAAATTTAGAGACCAATTTATGTAAAAAGAACACGTCTCTTAAACATTACTTTCAATATAAGTATAAATATCAAAATGATTTATAAAGCATACTATACAAACAACTCGATTTTATTTATTTCATAAGGATAATTATGATTAGTTCATAAAGACAAATATGTATGTTATCATTTTAAATACATTTCAAAGTTGCTGGCACTATAACAATTTTGTAAATTATAATTTTCATTGTAATTTTATTTACTGTTATTAAAAGTGATACTCTCAGAACAAAAACACAAGTTCATAGTTTTTTTCTATGCTTTAAAGAATTTAATTATTAAATTAAATATTAGAAGTTTTATATTCTTTCTAGGTATCCTCATCAAAAAATGAAAAATTTGCTATTATTAAACTTGTGAAATAATACTCCTTGGAAATAACAAGAGGTTAAGTATCTCGACCAAAATCCATGTACAAAGAAAATGATACGTGAATGTTACACATTTCATAATTAATACTAAAATTGTTTTAAACACATTTATAGTAAAAGTAATGTTTTAATTACCTTGTGCACATATTTATAAAATCAATGTAATTTAGAATATTTGTGCAATTTTGTCAATATACATTAATTAAAAACTGAAGTCCTTAGCCCAAAATCTCACAGATTCATATTTTGATAGTAAGTTTACTAATAATAATTGACTTCATTATCAAGCATGGAAAATGCCCTTCGTTTACAAATTGCAAACAAAATTTACATTACTACATTGTACGATCAGACTGTTATTAGAAAGTTCAAAAATTGACAAATTGTTGACTTCAATTTATAATTAACTATCTTTAAAGATAAATGCTTCAAGATGGATTGTTCTAATAGTCACTTCACTTTATTGAATGCAAATTAATGTCTTATTTGCCACATCATGTCAAACTGCCTTCCTGCTGCCGTTTCCTAGGCCCGACTGCCTCCCTCTTCACACAACCAGTCATCTATAGAGACGGTTCTCTCTGTCTTCCTCTAGTAACGTCAGATACCATAACAATTAGAAATGTTTTTAAATGCATTTACATGAAGAATTTGTTCTATTTAATTGTTTCGATCATAGTGAAAAGAATGTTACATACATACATATATATATATATATATGTATGTGTGTATGTATAAATAATTTTACTTTGTGTTTCAATATCTATATGTTTATAAATGCATTTACAAACTTTTACAATTTTCTGTGATTGATGTGAGGATCAAATTGTTCATTGCTAGCTGGTTGATCTTTCTTTGTTGACTCCTTATTGGCAGCAGATGATTTCAGTTGTATTCTCAGTGAAGTGTCTGCTTTGTAAATCATATAATGGATCCATTTAAAAAACTAACTACTACAAGACAGTTCCTTTTATATTCGTCTACTACATTTTATACACAATTATATTTTATTAAATTTATTCATCTTCATTAATTTTGTACATAATTTATTTACTTACATCTTTACTTCCATTTTGTCGATCTCTTTTTTGGCATACTGAAACATTCTGCTAATCACGAATGGCGTCTTTCAGGCAAAGGTAAGGTTTTCCAGAATGTACCTGTATTAACAAAATATGTTTCTTTACTGTTTATGCCAATTTGCATTGTACTTCAAAGGAAAAAAAAGTAGATACATAAATATAATTGTTTGCAGACAAAATTTACAATACTATAAAAATTAATATAAATTGTAAAAATAACATCCAGATTTTTAGTACACTTCAATATTGTTTGTAAATCGTTCTAGATACCCAAGAATCAGATAGTGAAAATGTATAATTTGTATTTATTTGTACATTTCAATATAGTCATGTTAATTATATTAAGTCTCACATTCTTTTATTTACAATTTACTCTCAAATTCTTAGATTGTATACTACTTTCAATGCAGATTCTAAACTAAATCTATTACACATGTCCATTTAAACATGCAATGACAGTTTAATTTAATTAAAATTTAAATGTAGAAAACATGATTGCGTTTTCTTACCAGCACCTTGCTTCAATAAATGACATTGTACATTAGTAATATATTTCTTCTGTGCGGAACAAATATTTTTAATTAAATTTTACAGACAATTCAGTGAAAAAACAACTCACAACCTCACATTTTTTCATGCACAATCTAACATTGACAATAACTCCACCATGTGTTAGAGATAGACATTTCTTATGCATAATATAATGCTTCCAGACATATATTCAATTTGGAATACTTAAATAAATAAAAACAATTCTGTTACAATGTTTTGATTTTTTTTCTAAGATAACATAGAAATCGCGCGAATATCATCAAAATTTAAGCACAAGTCTTTTTGTGAATACTACGTATTGCACATAGAATAGAATTTTATAAAATACTAGAAGCAGGGGCATCAGGTATCTACAAGACATCTCTCTTTAACTCAGTAGCTTCCGTTTTTCGTTTGCATTCTAATTGAGAAAAATTGATTTAGTTACAATTCTAAACAAAAAAACAGATTTGATGCAATTAAATATTGCATATACAGCATACATGCCA
Source organism: Acanthacorydalis orientalis (assembly GCA_034766995.1). Taxonomy (NCBI): domain Eukaryota; kingdom Metazoa; phylum Arthropoda; class Insecta; order Megaloptera; family Corydalidae; genus Acanthacorydalis; species Acanthacorydalis orientalis. The sequence continues at coordinate 4,204,202 of CM068323.1, read as the reverse complement.
ATAATTTTTGTAATCTTTCATATATATATATAAGATAATTCCATAAAACAAAAATTTATTTCGCATATATTTATATATAATTAAAACTATTACTTGATGATTTTCTTGTATAATAAATGTTTTGTAGTATATTATTGTAAGTTCGGAAATTATATATATATATATATATATATATATATATATATATATATATATATATATATATATATATATATATATATATATATATGTTAATAAATATATTATCAACGAAGCAAGATAACAATAAATTATTTTAACTAAATAACGATTGCTATATTTTTATAATGACGATTGTGATAGATGTATTTATTGCTTCGAATGAGAATTCTAAAAATATTTATTATGCTGGACATTATAGCTTCTTTTTTTCAATAATATAGATAATGTTTCAGAGTACTCATAGCATTAAATAATTGTTTGTTTTAAATTTGACAGCAAACATTACAAGCTCTGTTTATAACAATATATATATATATATATATATATATATATATATATATATATATATATATATGTATATATATATATATATATATATATATATATATATATGGATACATAGAGATAGATAATAGCCCTTATTATCATTTTAAAAAATATTTACAAACGTCAGAAATAAAGAGGCACTTAATGGTTCAAATTGGAATTACTAGAAATATAGTATAGTGGATCATCAATAATTAAAAGTTATACTAATATACATATATGTATGTTTTCAATTTGAAATCGTTCTAACAGTGCATTAAATACTTATACTTTCTAAACTAAATACTTAAAGAAAAAAATTTATTTACCATTCGATTAAGGGAAAGTACTGATTTTTTTTAAATTTATATCCCAACTTATACGAAAACTAATTTCATACCGACGCTTCAAAGATAGGAAAAAATATATTTCAGTTTTCCTAGAGATGGCCGTAAGCATCTATCTTAGATTTAAGAAAATACTCTATGTAAAGTAAACAATAAAATATCTAAAGGATGGAAATTATTATTTTATTGTTATATTAATTTATGAGATCAAAAATCAATACATTGTTAGGAAAAACATTTAATCAATAAAAAACAGAAATTAATGTATTTTGAAGAAAATGCTGAGTACTCACAATTGCAGCAGTAGCCTACATCGTTCCCTCGATAATTCGGAACCGAGCTCCTTTTAGTCGTCTTGTATGACGAACAAGAATACTGCGGCAGGATCATAATCAGTCTATTTATTGATTTTTAATAATGTAATTTTTTCTCTGTTTTCTGAAAATAAAACAATATCAAATTAGAATCATTCGACAGAAAATTATTATAAATAAATATTTATACATAAGATTAAGAATATAAAATGATACTGCTGTACCTTAAAAGTTATAAAATATTCACAATTTTTTAAAAATGCCACTGGCTTGTATTCCACAATTTAATTCGAAATTTCGTCCACATTTTAAGAACATTTTCAATTTTTTACTATTAACTTAGCCATGGTAATATTGATTTAAACAGAGTGGATTTGACTGTTTTGTTGCAGATAATAATGGCCATTTTTAACAATCGACAATCGCAAAAGTCACAAGTCGCATCGTCAACACCAGTCAGCTTTGATAGGAATTAAATACTACATTATACAATGAGGCTGTTATTAAAATGTTCAAAAATTGACAAATTGTTAACTTCAATTTATAAATAACTATCTTTAAAGATTTTAAATAACTATTTATTAATAACTATCTTTAAAGATTTTAAATAACTATTTATAAATAACTATCTTTAAAGATAAAAAATGTTTTTAAATGCATTTAGATTAAGAAGAATTTGTTCTTTTTAATTGTTTAGATCATTACTGAAAAGAATGCTACATATATATATATATATAAATTTCACTTTGTGTTTCGATATCCACTTGTTTATAAATACATTTACAAACTGTTATAATTTAAGTACGATCCTACAAAACAGTCACTTTTATATTCGTCTTTATTAAATTTACTCATTTTCATTAATTTTGTACATAATTTATTTACTTACATCTTTACTTCCATTTTGTCGTACTCGTTTTTGTTATACCGAAACATTCTGCTAATCATGAATGGCGTTTTTCAGGCAAAGGTGAGGTTTTCCAGAGCGTACCTGTATTAACAAAATATGGTTTTTACTGTTTATGCCAATTTGTGTTTTATTTCAATGACAAAAAAGTAAATAAATAAACATAATTGTTTGCAGACAAAATTTATAATACTATAAAACTACATATAAAGTTGTAAAAATAACATTCGTAGTGAAAATGTATATGATCTGTAATTTCTTGTACTACATTTCAATATAGTCATGTTGATTATATTAATAGTCACACATTATTTTATTTACAATTTACTCACAAATTCTTATATTGTATATTACTTTCAATATAGATTCTAAATTATATTTATTACTCAGTTCATTTAAACATGGAATGGCATTTCAACTTAATTGAAATTTAAATGTAGAAAACATTTTTGTTTTTTTACATGCATTTTGGTTCGATAAATGTCTTTGTATATTAGCAATATATTTCTTTTATACGAAACAAATATTTTTAATTAAGTTTCACGGGTAATTATGCGAAAAACAGCTCACAATCTCACATTTCTACTGACACCTAACTCCACCATGCGTTAAGGGTTAAGATTTCTTCTGGGTAATATAATGTTTCCAGACACACATTCAGTTTGTTTTCATAACACTTAAATAAATAAAAACAATTCTGTTACTATAACATTTACCTTGATTTTTTTTCTAAAATAATATGGAAATCGCCTGAATATTATCAAAATTTAAGTACAAGTATTTTTCTGAATTCTACGTATTGCAAACAAGATGCATCTCTCTTTAACTCAATAGCGTCCGTTTTACCTTTGCATTCTAATTGAGAAAATTATTCAGTTGTAATTAGAAACAAAAAAACAGATTTGTAGCAATTGAATATTACTGCACACATGCAAACAATATTTATAATCTTTCTATATATAAAAAATAAAATTCCATCGTAAAATTTCCATAAAACAAAAAAAATATTTTCGCATATATATATATATATATATATATGTTTTGAATTTCAAATCGTTTTAGTGGCGCTCTCTACTGCTGCTATATTTAATTTATAAACTAAATATCTTTATAAAAAAAAAAAAATTATATATTAGTTCATATCCAAACCTACACGAAACCTATTTTCATACAAGCTATAGGAACATTTTAAAAATTATTTTTAACAATTTCCAGGAGATGGTTCTTTGTATCTACCTTAGACCCTACAATACACCCTTGACTTTGTTAATATTATTGCGTGTAAAGTATGGAAAATATTCTTTTATTGTCACACAATTTTACATAGTTGAAGGTACATGTACTAAATAAATTTTTTTAAAAAAAAACTTTTTTTCATGAAAAACTCCTGCAAAAAATTATATTCATTAATTACTTCAAAGACATCATTTATAATTAAAAAACACAATGATTACAATATATTAATTTTTAAGATTTATTGTTAATACATTTGTTTCACTTTGACATGTTTGACTGTCATTAACTTTGTAACTAAACAATGTTTTTTCTTCGTTTTAATTATTAAGCAATATTATTCTAAATTAATATGGAAGTCGCATGAATATTATTACAATTGAGTACAAGTTTACATGTAACATCTCTATGTAATTGCGGCTCAATATACAAATAGTATCCATTATGGACCAATGTTAATTTTGTCTAAGATATGGTATAGAACATTAGAATACGCATCGACCAGTATGAATTAATTACCAGATTTTAAGCAACTTGGATATTATAAGCAAGAAAAACGTGTTTTTTCTGCGGTTTTTTGAACTTCTTCGATATCCATTGTGTATCGTTGTTAATTTTGTCTAAGATATGATATAGAACATTAAAATACGCACCGATGAGTATTAATTGTTTCCCGGATTATAAACATTTTGGATATTATAAGCAAGAAAAACATGCTTTTCGGTGTTTTTTTTGGATATTTTCGGTATCCATTACGGACCGATGTTAATTCTGTCTAAGATGCGATATGGACCAGTAGAACACGCATCGACCAGTATGAATTAGTTGCCAGATTTTAAATATTTTGGATATTTTAAGCAAGAAAAACGCTTTATAGTCTCCTTCATATATATATATATATAATTGTTGGTTCATTTTACTGATATTATAAAATATGAATTTTTGAATATATATATATATATATGTTTTAGTGGTTAAGATAATTAACAACACACTGATATCCTAATAATTAACAATATTTTATTTCATTTGTAATTTTAACAATTAAACTGCTATTATTATTGAATTTTAACTGTTATGTATCCACCCACACTACTGTACTTATTTATAAATGAGGCACGGTATGTCTGTTCTGACTAATGAATTTCAACTGACATGTCATTATCTAAGTTATGATCCGGTCTTAACAAAAGTTTTGTCACGTTCCTGTCGTGATCCCTGTGTTCACACGCTTAGATAAAATACAATTTCATCATTGAGAACAGTATATAAACGGTACTTGAGATCTCATAAGTCCTTCCGGGTTTTTGAAAATTTTTTCCGGAATTCAACACTTCAAACCATCCGCTATACCCACTTCCTGAATCACAATTCTCCTGTCAAAACCGGTTTAAAAGCCTCGGCTAAGACCCCGGACCAAACCGCAATTTCCATCCAACGAACAGTAAGTTCGGCGTTGAAACATGTAAAATTCACCACAATAAAATATTTTTTGATTTTGATTTGATCTCATAAGTCAGTCGAGTAACAGAATCCGTGTGGTTACATTCATTGTAGCAATAATTAGCATTAAACAACAAATAGTAAGCAAATATTTGTTGTTTTTATTTCAAACCTGCAGCATTTGTGTCATAAACATATATAAAATATCCAAAATATAACATAACAAACAGATCACACAAGCACGTCTGCTCGCTGCGCACTTTGAGCAAATACCGCCCCCTCCCATCCCTCTAAGTGATGGGGGAAATCAAGCCATCCTGTCTATATTTTATATACGAATACAAACAAACATATAATAGTTTATGAATACAAAGGAATCACGCCATACTGTTTATATATTTTATATATGAATATAATCTATTAATCCAATGCGATAACGCATTGATTTTGTTCATTCGCCTATGTGTTATCGAATGAAATTGAACTTTTAATTAATAAAATACGGAACTTTTAATTAAAAATACGGGATCAGCAAGGTAGATTGTACACATTTCTCCGTATTCCTCTTAATTAGGGCATTTATACCTACATTTCCAGCAAAAAACTTCAAATTATTTGTGTAAAATGGGCAACAAGAAATTTTAAAACTAGTGCTGGGAAATAACGAACTACTACTAGAGCCGCCACATTATCGACGATAAAGAAAATTAGAGATTCTGCAGGTGTATCACTATTAAGTTTTTTTTAGTCTAACACGAGCACTAATGTAAGGAACAAAAAGTTTCCTTCAAAATAGTTTCCAGGAATCAATTTTCAATATTTTTGAATAATTTGAATTCATAAAAAAATGAATAAACATTTAAATTCCATTTTTTTAATTCACAGTACAGGGGTTACATTATATGTAATGAATATTATGTAACACCTCTTTTTTATAAAAATACGTTCTAAGTTATGATAGTTTCATAAATATTCATGGTTTTTGTTCACTATACTTTCTTATAGTTAATAATGAATATAACAATAGAGAGATCACTTTGATTCGATTTTATCGGTCAAGATATATTTGAAGTAAATTTCAGGAGATAATGAGATAAAATAAAAAGTACAAGTATAATTTTACATATAATCAAAAAAGATAATCATTAATTTTTTAAAGGAGTAAAATAATTCTTCTGACATAAATTGAGAGAAAAATTAGTTTATGTTTTCATCATAGCATCATATACGAAGGTGGTCCCAAAAGTACCCGTCCTGACCTAGAGATGGCGGTAGTTGTTTGAAAAATATCACTGTATTAGAAAGTACACAATCTGTAAAGCATATGTTTCGAGTTTGAGGACGCCACGTTGTTTAGTATTTGTTTGGCAGCCATCAATGGTGAACGTTTTCAGTGAATTTGTGAAAATGGAGAAAATTGGTCATCGTTACGTGATACGACACTTTTATTTGAAAGGCCTCAGCCCGACCAATATAAAAGCTGAACTGGATTCTACTCTGAGACTTCGTTTACAACAGTGAAATATTGGGTAGCAGAGTTTAAACGAGGCCGTACGAGCTGCCAAGACGAGCATCGCAGTGGTCGACCAAATGAGGTGACGACTCCAGAAATGGTGAAGAAAATCCACAAAGCGGTACTGGATGACAGAAAGTGCGCGAGCTAGCAGACATAGTAGGCATTTCAAAAAGTGCGATACATTGCATATTATCTGAAAATTTGGACATGAGAAAGCTGTGTGTAAGATGGATGCCGCGTTTGCTCACACTCGAGCAAAAACAGTGTCGTGAAGATGTTTTAATTGAGTGTTTAGCGAAGTTTCACAGCAAAGAAGCAGAATTTTACGCCGTTTCATAACCATGGATGAAACATGGGTCCATCATTTCACACCCGAGACAAAAGAGCAATCAAAACAATGGACTGAAAAGGGAGAACCGGCTCCAAAGAAGGCGAAGACCGTTTCATCTGCAGGCAAGGTCATGGCGTCGTTTTTTTGGGATGCATGTGGGATAATTTTCATTGACTATCTTGAAAAAGGAAAAACTATCAACGGCGAGTATTATGCGAACTTATTGCAACGTTTGAGCGAAGAAATCGAGCAAAAACGGCCGCATTTGGATAAGAAGAAAGTGTTGTTTCATCAAGACAATGCACCAGCTCACAAATCCGTTATTGCAATGGCCAAAATTAATGAATTATAGTTTGAATTGCTACCTTATGCACCCTATTCGCCAGATTTAGCCCCCTCGGATTATTTTCTGTTCCAAAACTTGAAAAAATGGCTCAATGGTCAAAGATTTCCCAACGATGAAGAAGTGATGTCGGCAGTTAATGGGTATTTTGAGGAGCAAGACAGTTCTTATTATAAAAAGGGTATCGAACTTATTGAACATCACTGGGAAAAGTGTATAGAGCTGAAAAGAGATTAAGTTAAAAAATAAATATATTTTTTTCCAAAATTTTTGTGTTTTCTTTGTTGGGTCGGGTACTTCAGGGACCACCCTCGTAGATATTTACTTTGTAAAATAGAGAGAGAATATGCTACATGATGCACATTTTATTATATATTTATATTTTTCTCAACTTTACACAAAGTAAGTGAGCTTTAGACTATTCTATGTTTTTAAAAATTCTTCCAAGTAAGTCTACAGAGCGTCTCCCGACCGCGAAACGGATAACAGAGGACTGATTAAACCATACACGCATTCGTACGCACCGTACACAACACCCCACCCCACCACTATGCGTACCCCTACTCCAGTTTCGTCATAAAATTTCGTTTCACAACGTTTCGACTCATACTGTTGACACGGTCACCACTCTTATGCACTTAACTTCCGTCACACAATTTTGTTTCAAACGATTCGACTCGTGCGTATTGTGCCCAAAGAAGCTTAACTTGAAAAATATTCCATAAAATTTCAAAAAATAATCGAAAAAAAAAATAAAGAAACGTGAGATTTTGTATTAAATTATTATTAACCGATGAGACACCAAGTTACACGAAACTTTCACGAAGAATTATGATGTGAAATGCGCGACTTCATAAAACTGCTACGTTGTAACCTATCTACAAGAATGATTATACAGATATACCAACATATATATATATATATATATATATATATATATATATATATATATATATATATATATATTACGATATTGAGCGAATATATTCCAGTCGGGGGAACGAGCGGGGGATGCAAGTGTAGTGAGTAGGGAGAAGAGGCCCCTGCAAAATATAAACATTAAAAGAATTTTATTTAAAATCAACATGACGATTGCAAATAAACTTGATATCATCAACAACCGCAATGCAGTCTTTAAAAATAAATATTACGCATGTAAACAACAGAGAAGTTTTTTGTGGTTTGTGAGATCAGTCAAAAAAAATCATTTATGAATGTGAATCTAACCACAAGAGCGGAACTAAAATTTTATATCTAGTTTACGGAACAATCGGACATTGAAAAGATGTCATAAATTACTTTTAAAACTTCAATACACGTTTCAATATTCTGTTGTATTTCAGTTGGTGTTAATTTAATAAAAACACCATAACTGACATTTATCTTCATGATAAATATTCAATTTGACCGTAGATTGAAAATTTATTTCACTAGAAAGAATAAATTAAAATTTTTGAAACTAATATATATATATATATATATATATATATATATATACATATATATATATATATTATATATATATACATATGTATATATATATATACATATGTATATATATGTATATATACATATGTATATATATATATATATATATATATATATATATAACATGTGGGCTGAAAAGTTCGTAGGCTGACACATAAATGGCGCTACTAGTATCAAATCCATATGATTTTTAGTTAGCCCTAACCTTCAAAAGACGCGTGTATCAATTCGACAGCTGTTGCACTATTAGTATCTGAGTTATAGCATTTTTAGTGAAAGAACTTTAGTAAGGCTTCAGTTTCGGCGATTACCTCTTCATCGGAGCAAAATTTCCGTCCAGCGAGCATCCTCTTGAGGTGTGAGAACAGAAAAAAGTCGCTGGGGGCCAGATCTGGAGAGTACGGTGGATGCGGAAGCAATTCGAAGCCCAATTCTTGCAATTTCGCCATCGATTTCATTGATTTGTGACACGGTGCATTGTCTTGATGAAATAGGACTTTCTTCTTCTTCAAATGAGGCCGCTTTTTCACGATTTCGTCTTTTAAACGCTCCAATAACGCTACGCAATAGTCGCTGTTTATGGTTTTTCCATTTTTAAGATAGTCAATGAATATTATACCATGAGTATCCCAGAATACTGATGCCAGAACCTTTCCAGCCGACTTTTGCGTCTTTCCACGCTTTGGAGTCGGTTCATCACGTGCAGTCCACTCGGCTGACTGTCGATTGGACTCCGGTGTGAAATGATGGAGCCATGTTTCATCCATCGTCACATATCGACGCAAAAATTCGGATTTATTACGATTGGACAGCTCCAAACACTCCTTAGAATCATCGATTCGTTGTTGTTTTTGGTCGATTGTGAGCTCGCGCGGCACCCACTTTGAACAGAGCTTTCGCATATCCAAATATTCATGCACGATATGACCAACACGTTCCTTTGATATCTTTAGGGTCTCAGCTATCTCAGTCAACTTCACTTTACGGTTATCAAACATTATTTTGTGGACTTTTTTGATGTTTTCGTCGGTAACAGCCTCTTTGGAGCGTCCACTGCGTGCATCGTCCTCGGTGCTCATTTCGCCTCGTTTAAATTTAGCAAACCACTTCTCTACGGTTGATTTTCCTGGTGCAGAGTCCGAATAATGTTTATTAAGCCAAGCCTTGGTTTCAACAGTATTTTTTTTCGCCAAAAAGCAATGCTTTATTAACACACGAAATTCCTTTTTATCCATTTTTTCAAGGTAACAAAAGTTCTTTCACTAAAAATGCTATAACTCAGATACTAATAGTGCAACAGCTGTCAAATTTATACACGCGTCTTTTGAAGGTTAGGGCAAACTAAAAATCATATGGATTTGATACTAGTAGCGCCATTTATGTGTCAGCCTACGAACTTTTCAGCCCACTTGTTATATATATATATATAAATATATATATATATATACATATATATATATAAATATATATATATATATATATATATATATATATATATATATGTAAATATATAAATATGTAAGCAAAAAGTAAAATAAAAATCGGTCATACTTACTCCTCAGAATTCGAAGTTAGTAAAAGTATAAGACAGGGCTATCCTCTATCCCCGATTCTGTTTAATATTTTCATGACATCTGTCCTAAGAAATTGGAGTAGGAAATGCAGTGCAATGGGTATCAATACTGGAGAAGGGATCATACACACATTACTCTTCGTCGACGACCAAGTGTTAATGGCAGAGGATATCCAGATTATAGAGTATATGATGAGAAAACTAATAGAGGAATTCGAAATCTGGGGGGGGGTGCAAATTAACACCAAGAAAACACAGTACATGGTCATTGGGACGAACGGTCGGGACATCGAGACGGAAAAAGGTACCATCAAAACAACCTCCCAATACAACTTTCTTGGCATTACACTAACATCAGATGGATCAGATCAAAAGGACATACTGAATAAAATTGGGAAAGGGAGGGCCATTACTAGCAAGCTCCATTCCATAATATGGAGTATGGACATCTCGTTAAATACAAAAGAACAATTATTTCAATCATTCGTAGAGAGCTGTGCCACCTACGGGTCGGAAGTTTGGACTCTAAACGCGAACATGAAAAGAAAGATTGAAGCTATGAAGATGAACTTCTGGAGACGATGCTGCCAACACATGTAACTTGATCATGTTAGAAATTAGGAAGAAGAGCAACGCCAAAATCCCAATAGCGTGCACAATAGAAAACAAAAAGAGGTGTTATGGTATGGTCATATGAAGAGAATGGAAAGGCAGAGAATGCCAAATATAGCCTGGAATTGGGTCCCCTCAAGAAGAAGAAAAAGAGGACGGCCAAGGAGACAATGGCACGAAGGCATAAGAACTGCCGTGAGGAGATGAGACGTAGAGGAGATTGACGTCCACGACGGAAGCACATGGCGAGCGAGATGCGGGAAATGGCCAGAGGCTGTATAAACACCGCTCATAATAAAATAAATATATAAATATGTTACATTTTCCTGTTTACCTCTGTAATATTCTTCATAATAAATGTCATAGCAGTTGTTGAGTACAACACACTTGTTTTTAATCCCAGACTTGATTCCAATGTTTAAATTCTCCTAAAATTTGTAATAATAATCAGTGGATAAACTTACCAAATGTTATATACATATATATATATATATATATATATATATATATATATATATATATATATATATATATATATATATATATATCTACATAAATACATACATACATACACACACACATACATACATACATATATATACACATATGTATATATATATATATATATATATATATATATATATATATATATATACATATTAAGTTGGTGCAAATATAATTGCGGTTTTTACGAATCGAGTATAAAGATGAATATAAAAGTTAAAAATTATAATTATTAATGAAAACAAAGCTAATAATTTTATGTAATTTTAATATTTCTTGAACGGTTTCATTACGGAATTCTGTTCCATTGTCACCAACTATTTTTTCTGCGATTCCGCTAGATGTAAAATATTTTATTAATGAACCGCTTACATGTATTGCGGTTTTCCCGCTCGTGAGAATTTATTTCGATGCTTCAATAATAATTACGGGTTTTACGTATCGAGTATAAAGGTGCATATATCAGTTAAAAATTATATTTATTTACGAAAATAAAGATCATTGACCTGCACACATTTCTCCTAACGGTAGACGCGTTTGTTTATTCCTACAAGATGGAATTGTGGAGTCCTGGAATTGTCGAATTCGTCGAAAGCGTTTCGAGCTGATGCTTGATCTTTGAAAACCTTCTCTCTTAGGAAATTACACAAATGTTTAAATAAATGATAATCTGTATAAGACAGGTCCGGAGAATTTCCATCTTGTAGGAATAAACAAACGCGTTTACCGTTAGGAGAAATGTGTGTAGGTCAATGATCTTTATTTTGGTAGATAAATATAATTTTTAATAAGGTGGATGATGTAATGTTTTATAACCCAGTTGATTTAATTTTTTCAAATTATTTTTTACTATGAGAAAAAAATCTGCAATCAAGCAGGATCTAAAATATAACGTATTCTCTTACAACGAGTGAAAAACTAAGAAAAATCAGACATTATAAATTTTCGCACGTTTAACTACAGTTGTGTTGTTTTAAAAACTGTGTTTTAGTTCTTTAAATTTTTTTTAAAAGTCATTTGCGCGACGTGTGGTCGGGCGTTGTCATGAAGTACAATTGGCCCTATTTTATCCTACAAGATGGAATTCTGGAGTCCTGGGATTGATGAACTCGTCGAAAGCGTTTCGAGCTGATGCTTCATCTCTGAAAACCTTCTCTCGTATGAAATTACACAAATGTTGAAATAAATGATAATCTGTGTAAGACAGGTCCGGAGAATAAGGTGGGTGATGTAAGGTTTCATAATCCAGTCGATTTAATTTTTTTAAATGATTTTTTACTATGAGAAAAAAATCTGTAATCAAGTAGGATCTAAAATATAACGTATTCTCTTACAACGAGTGAAAAACTAAGAAAAATCAGACATTATAAATTTTCGCACGATTAACTACAGTTGTATTATGTTTTAAAAACTGTGTTTTAGTTATTTTAATTTTTTTTTATGTCACTTATGAGACGTGTAGTCGGGCGTTGTCATGAAAAACACTTGGCCCTCTTTTATTGATTAATGCAGGCCGTACACGATGCAACTTCACATACATTTTTTCAATTTCCCGACAATATTTTTCTGCTGTTATTGTTTCATCAGCATTTAAGAAGTTGTAGTGAACGATGCCACTTGCCGAGCACCAAACAGCGACCATAATCTTCTTTCATGAAGATTCTGTTTAGGAAACCGTTTCGGTACTTCTCCTCGGTCTCACCACCGTGATGAACGTTTCCGATTGTTGTAAAGAATCCACTTTCCATCACATGCGACAACGCGATCAAGAAATAGATCGTTGTCACGCAAAAGAAGTGCAGAGCCGAATTGCTTGATGTTCGTTTAGTTCTACGGCATCCATTTATCCAGCTTTTTTGTTTTACCAATTTGGCTCGAATGTCGAACAACTGTCGAATGATCAACACTGAGTTCGTCTACCGCATTTCGAGTGGTTTTACGTGGGTCCGCTTCAATAATGGTTCTTAAATCATTATTGTCTATAGCTGAAGAAAATCCACGACGCTCCTCATCATCGAGACTTTCGTTTCACTTACAAAATTTTTCGAATCAGTGTTGAGCTGTACGATTACTTATTAAAATCGAGAGGGTCCAAATCAGGTACACACGCAGGCCAATTTCTGGTAATTCAACATAAATAAATGGTTTTTCTTTATAATGTAGTATAGTATTTATTTATGATAAAAGTAAACACAGGGAAGTACACGTACTTAATACACATAAAAAATTTTTATTACACAGAAAAATAAAAGCAAGTAATCAACAACAACTGTAAAAATTATATCAGAGTGTGTGTGTATCGTTGCTATAACTCCAATACCAATTAAAAACTATGTTTGTTGAAATTATGCGTTCGCCAAATTGTCCTGTAAAAGTTCCTTAAGGAGACCCGGTTGTCTAGAATTTTCGAAAAATCGATTTTTTTTTTCTAAAGTATAGTATCTTAAAAATATACTGTTAAAATTTGATGACGAGATTCAGAGTATTTCAGGATCTACAGCCCATTAGAAGGTCAGGTAGGTTTCTTGAGAATATACTTGCTTGAAACTTTAAACGCGTTTATCTCGAAACTACTTTTTTTCGTCTTGCGGGGGCCAGAAAAAAAAAACTACTTGACCGATTTGTCTGAAATTTTAATGTTAAATTTTTTAAAAACTATTAGTTTTAATTGTTAAAACTAATAGTTTCCGTAAAATATTTATATTTTTTTTATTAACAAAACATTCAAAAATATTGGTCGTTTTCAAACTTGTACTTTTGACTACGCGCCATTTTGTCAAATTTTTTTTTTTTATTCTACTTCCTGCGATAGCTATACTTATACTAATTAAAAATTCGTCAATTGGTTTATTTCAGATCAGAGGGAGAGATAAATCATCATTCACCACGCAATTCCATTTTTTTAGAGAGGGAGACTTCAGCATCGTTTTTCTAATTTAAAAAAAATTTTTTTTTTGTCTTTATTTTCATTTTTGTGTAGTTTATTAGTAATAAAATAAGTGTAAAAAAATTTGAAAGCATTATTCATTACCCTCATATAGAAAAATTTTTTTTAAAATAGCTTAAATTTTAGACCGCTAGACCACCGGGTCCCCTTAACGAGTCTTGCTGAGTGCATTGTGACTCCATTTTATTGGAACCATATCTGAAGACGATTACACTGGAGAACAAGATTAAACTTTTTTTGACACACAAGGGAAAATGCCTGACCTTAATAGAATATTACACACTGAATTGAACTGTGTAAGTAGTTTTTCTGTGTCAATAATTGACTCTTTACCGAAAATAAGTTTGATATTTCGAGCAGTTTCTGCTACTTTACCTCCTAATTCAGACTCATACAGCAAAATTGTGATAATATGCTTTTTTTCTATGACAAATTTAAGAGGTTATATCCAACAATACTAAAGAATGTAAACAAAAGACATGAGCTGAAATCAGTAGTGCTAATTTCATTGTTTACAATTATGTATCACATGATTATAACAAAAGATAACGATGACTAGAAAAATCAGCGCCAAACTTAAAAATCATAAAAACCGCAATTATTTTCGCACCGACCTTACAACATACTTAAATCGAACGTTTAATATATGAGAATTCCTGTTTAATGTCTCATACATTCTTGACAGTTTCAAATAAGATGTTTATTTGTATACAGCGCGGGCAAAGAGTGCAAGTTCGACCCTGTTACTGTTTAATATCAGCGAGGTTTATCACCAATTGACAGTTTTATCGATGAAGGAAAAATAAACATAAAAACAAACTCATTGACGAAATACGGACATGTGTCTCAGCATTCGTAGCGTTCTGTATAATCGATTTCCGTTTTCCTGATGACTAAGATCGAAAAATAATCTTCGCAATGAATCAGAGATTTGCGAAATTGTAATAAAACACTTGACTATCCGTTGTTGTTTTTCATCCGCGCGTCGAATCCCCGTGGACGGCACCTGTGGTCACGTGTAAAAGTTCTGTGTTCGTGTGCAGTTAGTGTGTGATATTTACAAGGATTTGTATACAAGATGTGCGCTAAACGGTGTTCCGGTTTACTTATTGTTTTGTTCACTTGTATAGTTATACTGTTTATTGCTACTTTAATACTATATTACACGCAGAAATCAGATCTTATCGAAGGTAAAACGTGTTCAGTATAATTGTTATTAAATAATAACACGAATAATATTTATGTATATATATATATATATATATATATATATATTTATATATATATATATATATATATATATATATATATATATATATTTAAATATATATATATATATATATATATATATAAATAATATATATATATATATATATATATATATATATATATATATATATAAATATATATTTATATATATATATATATAAATATATATATATGTATATATATATATATATATATGTTGAAATATAAGGTACATTTACATTGTATCATAAATTGAGCGTTGCGAACGCACGACAAGTAGAGTATGCTAGTATGTGTGTGTAAGTGTTGAGTAGCATGTGAATGCGCATACGTATGATGTCTAGTGTGATAGAAGCGGGACGCTGCAAGCGACGGCACGACCATGTAATAGCTGCTCTAGAACACACGACCGTTGATATTTGTAAAATAGTTTTTTTTCTTCTGTATTGTTCTTTTCTTAGTTTAATAAATAATAATTTAAGTTACTTGTGCTGATAATTATGTCCTGGACCTCGTTTATTAATTCAACAATATATATATATATATATATATATATATATATATATATATTCAAATAATGTTGGGTTCTATGACAAGTTTCACACAATATTTGAATACAAAATTAATATTCAGTTATTCGGTGTTTAACACGTTGAATGCCGCGCTAATTTCAAATAACTTGCCCGTGGCGCCAACATGATTTTGTTATTATGCGTCACATATTATGTTGAAATATTATTTAGAACAGATAAATTCAACTGTGTTATCATGTGTAATGGATTTTTACCTTACTGGGGGTCACCGGCGATCCACGCTTCGCTGAAATGCAATTCTTTGTTTTCGCACGATTTTTTTTGCAATAATGCTTTATCTACTGAGAGGACAACGCCATGATATAAAAAAAATCCAGGAAAAGCAAGAAACACGCGACGATTTTGTAGAATATGTTACAAAAAATTCAGAAATGGAGTATTTTAATGCGATATATCGCAATATGCGCGCATAATATTTAAGCATGCATGTTATACGAGGGTGGTCCTAGAAGTACCCGACCCAATAAAGAAAACACAAAAATTTTGGAAAAAAATATATTTATTTTTCAACATAATCTCCTTTCAGCTCTATACACTTTTCCCAGCGATGTTCAATAAGTTCGATACCCTTTTTATAATAAGAACTGTCTTGCTCCTCAAAATACCCATTAACTGCCGACATCACTTCTTCATCGTTGGGAAATCTTTGACCACTGAGCCATTTTTTCAAGTTTGGGAACAGAAAATAATCCGAGCGGGCTAAATCTGGCGAATAGGGTGCATGAGGTAGCAATTCAAACTTTAATTCATTAATTTTGGCCATTGCAATGACGGATTTGTGAGCTGGTGCATTGTCTTGATGAAACAACACTCCCTTCTTAGCCAAATGCGGCCGTTTTTGCTTGATTTCTTTGCTCAAACGTTGCAATAAGTTCGCATAATACTCGCCGTTGATAGTTTTTCATTTTTCAAGATAGTCAATGAAAATTATCCCACGCACATCCCAAAAAACCGACGCAATGACCTTGCCTGCAGATGAAACGGTCTTCGCCTTCTTTTAAGCCGGTTCTCCCTTTTCAATCCATTGTTTTGATTGTTCTTTTGTCTCGGGTGTGAAGTGATGGACCCATGTTTCATCCATGGTTATGAAACGATGCAAAAATTCTGCTTTGTTGCTGTGAAACTTCGCTAAACACTCAATTGAAACAACTTCACGACACTGTTTTTGCTCGAGTGTGAGCGAACGCGGCACCCATCTTGCACACATCTTTCTCATGTCCAAATTTTCAGATAATATGCGATGTACCGCACTTTTTGAAATGCCTACTATGTCTGCTAGCTCGTGCACTTTCAGTCGACGATCATCCAATACCGCTTTGTGGATTTTCTTCACCATTTCTGGAGTCGTCGCCTCATTTGGTCGACCACTGCGATGCTCGTCTCGGCAGCTCGTACGGCCTCGTTTAAACTCTGCTACCCAATATTTCACTGTTGTAAACGAAGGAGCAGACTCGCCCAGAGTAGAATCCAGTTCAGCTTTTATATTGGTCGGGCTGAGGCCTTTCCAATAAAAGTATTGTATCACGTAACGATGACCAATTTTCTCCATTTTCACAAATTCACTGAAAACGTTCACTATTTATGGCTGCCAAACAAATACTAAACAACGTGGCGTCCTCAATCTTGAAACATATGCTTTATAGATTGTGTACTTTCTAATACAGTGATATTTTTCAAACAACTACCGCCATCTCTAGGTCAGGCCGGGTACTTCTGGGACCACCCTCGTATAATCTCAATCCGCACTCTGTACAATTATGAGTTGGTGCAGCAAACATATGCAGACCATCTGTAATGTCAAAACTACACGCACTTATTAATTTAATAATAAGTGTATTTTATTTAAGTAATGATCAATGCAGATCCGATTCTAAATTGTGCTGTGTTGTATTGTGGACTGACTCGAATTTCTAACTGAATTGCGTTTGTTGACAGCACGAAAAAGACTCTCCAAACCCGTGTCCATAGATAAAGTATCTCAAGATGACAAGGTACGGGTTAAAAATCTATGGCATGAAAATGATAGACTAGGGGGTGCGGGGTATTAATTTTAAGTATTTTAGGTATTAATTTTAATTAATTTTAAGCAAAACAGTTCTTATTATAAAAAGGGTATCGAACTTATCGAACATCGCTGGGAAAAGTGTATAGAGCTGAAAGGAGATTATGTTGAAAAATAAATATATTTTTTTCTAAAATTTTTGTGCTTTCTTTGTTGGGTCGGGTACTTCTGGGACCACCCTCGTACAACGCCAAACACTGGGTTCAAATGTTCTTTCGTGTGCGTGTGAATAAATGACATGGGTGTATGACGTGTGAATAGATAATCGAATAAAAAAACCGTTTTCTGTCAAAAATAATCGTCCGAGTTTCAATTTAAAATCGTACGCGAACACTCGCACCGATCCAATATTTGACAGACCCTCATGGCACTCACTGAAATGCGAATCATTTCTGTTCCAGATTGCGACTGTCAGTTACCGAATAATGAAACGGGCGTCTGTAAACCTCTCGAAGAATGTCCAACAGCAGTACGTGAATGGGAAGTAGAGAAAAGAAAGCCGATAATATGTTCGTTTCATGACATTTTACCGGTAGTCTGTTGTAAAAAAGTATTGTACGTCAAAAAGATTGGAACGGAACCAACTACGGCTGTCACGGAAAATGATCAACGTGTCACAACGAGCCACGTTCCTTATTCAGAGAACGAAGGTATTTCATAAAAAAAGATGTCACCAATGAGTGATACAACGATCTGTTTACACAGAACATGGAAGGATCGTTTGAAAAAAGTCGCATGTAGATTTTAGTTTGTCGCATCGATTGGTTGATGCGGATTGATAATCGATGACTGTTGTTTTTAAGTATTGGGTGTTGGAATTGATTCGTAGCGGTTTCTTCGTGAAAAAAGATCGTTTATTTTAAATGAAATCGAAAAACATATCAATCAACAGTGTATTAACGCTGTTTATTAATAATTTTGTGCAGTGTGATAAACTTAACAAGACAATGTGGAATGTGCAAGGCAACGAGACATTTCTTACATTGCCAGGTAGTTTCACTGCACTTATTCTGTTTCGCACATACGAAATTAAACAAAAACAATACAAAATGTCATCACTATTAGATAAAATTTTTTTGGTAACATTTCACAAAATTTTCTCGTCGTAATAATGGCTGGATAGTGCGACCTTGTGCGTTACTATTGGGTGTTGCAATTAATTCGTGGCGTTTTCTTCGTGAAAAATTATCGTTTATTTTAAATGAAATTGAAAAACGTATCATTCAAAGTATTGTCCATCGTTAGCCACTACTTTTTCCCATCTTTCGGGCAGGAGTCGGATACCACGTCGGAAGAACGGCTCGTCTTTAGATGTAATCCACGAATCGACCGATTTTTTGCAATCTTCATAAAAAGTAAGCTTCTTCCCAGACAGGCCATGACTCGTCGATCGAAACAAGTGGTAATCAGAAGGAGAAATATCTGCAGAATACGGCAGGTGGGGTGAGATTTCCCATTTGAACTTTTCCAAGTATGTTTTGACCGGTTTTGCGACGTGCGGACGAGCATTGTCGTGCTGCAAAATCACTTTGTCGTGTCTTTCAAAGTATTCCAGCCGTTTTTCCTACAATGCACGGCTCGAGCGCATCAGTTGTAGTCGGTAGCGATCCCCAGAGATGGTTTCATTCGGTTCGAGCAGCTCATAGTAGATCACACCCTTATGATCCCACCAAATGCAGAGCATGAGCTTGGATCCCTGGATATTTGGTTTCGCCGCTGGTGTTGATGGTTGGCCGGGTTTAACCCATGACTTTCTGCGCTTGGGATTGTTGTAATCGATCCACTTTTCATCGCCCGTGACAATTCGATGCAAAAATCGTTTCTTTTTCTCCCGTCGACGCAGCAGTTCACAGGTAAAAAAACGCCTTTCAACGTCGCTCGGTCTCAATTCGTATGGGACCCGATTTCCTTGCTTTTGGATCATTCCAATGGCTTTAATGCGTTTTCCTACCGTTGTGAAGACAACTCCTAACGATTCAGATAATTCTTGAAGTGTTTGATATGGGTCTTCATTAAGCAATGCCTCCTATTCTTCATCGTTGAACTTTTTCGGATGTCCAGGTCGTTCCTTGTCTGCACGGTCGAAATCATCACTTTTAAAACGTGAAAACCACTTCCGACACGTTCGCTCGGCTAGAGCATGGTCACCATAAACTTCCACTAAAATACGATGACTTTCGGCAGCACTTTTTTCATGTTAAAGTAATGAGTAAAACTCCCCGCAAAAACAATTTATCCGGCACGAAATTCGACATATTCGTTAAAGTACAAAGTGTTGTTATTTACGCTTCAACCGAATGACATATACTGAAACTGACGCCTAAGGACAGCTGTTTTACGAGGAATATTTGGTTGAAGGGAACAGTGGAAGAATGTACTACCTACGCCATCTCTTGTATAACGCTACGAATTAATTCCAACGCCTAATAACATTTGTATACTGTTTATATTTTATATATGAATACAATCTATTAATTCAATGCGATAACGTTTTATTTCATGCGCACTATTTTATTTTTCAATGCGCATTGGTTTTATTCATTTATCTATACTGTCAAGTAAAATTGAATTGAAATTTTAATTAATAAAACTCTGGAAAATACGGAGTCGTTAAGGTAGATTGTACACATTTCTCCGGATTCCTCTTAATTAGGGCACCTATCCCTACATTAATTCCAACACCTAATACCTTAATACATTAATACCTTCGGGGTACCCTACCACTACACGAAGTTTGATCCCAAACTCAATTTCCGATGCCGTATCCTCCTCTGGTAAGATGTTCGATTTGATCGCAGTTAATTTACAGATAACGATGAGGGCGGCACCTGCACCCTAGTGAACGACAACCCCGGAACATGCGAATATGTAAAAAACTGCGATTTCCGGACGAACGCAATAAAGAGAAAAAATTGGAACTGGTGTTCGAATCGGCTGGTTTGTTGTCACAGGAAGAAACCTCAACATATTTTAGGTAACGTGTAAAATTTATTAAAGTGATACTTTTTTAAAAGAAAACAGCTAGGACTGAACTTATTGGATCATCCCATAAGTAATTCGGTTTTTCAGAAATAATTTTCGAAACAGAATGAAAAATGACGTTTTAAGTTTGTTTCGAAAACATATTTTCCGTTATTGTTTACAACTTCTTCGTATCTTCATCTCAAATTTTCAGTATTTCTGCACCTATTTTATTTATGTTAGGTCGGTGCATAATTAACGATCGTTTTTTTTATTCTAAATTGTGCAGTGTGTGATTATAATTGTGTGTTCTGACTTGTGTAGCTTTCCTTTTGAACTTGACTGGTGGATTGATTTTAGATCACATTACTCTAATAATTTGACAAGGTACTAAACATCTATCATCCTGTTATACGAGGTCAGACAATTAAGTAATGCGACAAAATTCAAAAATCGAGTATACTTAAAAATTAAGGTACATCGCTGCGATCGCCTTCAAAGTAGTCCCCTCCCGCATCTATACACTTATTCCAGCGAGTTTTCCAGTTTTCGTAACAATTCTGAAACACTTCTTGTGGGACCTCTCTGAGTACCCTCGTCACAGATTCTTGGATATCTTCAACGGAGTCAAAATGTCGACCTTTGACGAATTTTTTCATATGGGGGAATAGGAAAAAGTCGCAGGGTGACATGTCCGGTGAATAGGGCGGTTGTGGTAACGTTGCGATGCCTTTAGACGCCAAAAACTGAGAGACACTGAACGCACTGTGACAGGGAGCATTGTCGTGATGCAGAACCCAAGTCTTCGCGGTCTCTGGACGCACTCTGAGCACCCTTTTTCGTAATTTTTCGAGCACATTGCGGTAGAATACTTGATTTACGGTTTGTCCAGGTGGTACGAACTCTTTGTGAACCACCCCTTTGCTGTCGAAGAAGCAAATCAACATGGTTTTCACTTTAAAATCGCCTTTTTTAAAATGGCCTTTTTTAAAATCGGCATGCCACCGAAGCACCTGACTACGACTCAGGGCATCACTACCATACACTTTAAGCACTTTTTCATAAGTTTCTGTCGCGGTTTCGCCGAGTTTTGCACAAAATTTTATCGCGCACCGTTGCTCTAAATTTCTCTGTTCCATTTTCGTGACATGCACTACTCGCGCGTTGTTACAAAATACTAAACAGCTGGCGAAGAAATGATCGTACGAGGGTGGTCAAGGTCTCAATCGAGAGAGTAGGGATCTGCTATTATGGTGGCGGAGTTACAGGTTCGCAGTGTTACCACAGGCCGAGAAAAAAAATCGGTCGCATTACTTAATTGTCTGACCTCGTACAATATAACTCCATCTGTGTCTAAACAATTTCATTTCTAAATTTTAGCATGTAACATTTATAAAGATCAATTTAACGGTGAACGGATATTCAACCCTGATATTGAAGTCATCAATATTACCTCATCTCGAAACGCGATTCAAAGTAATAAAAGCGAAGTGAATGCCGCAGATGATACAGCTGCAAGATTTGGAGATTTTCAACATGTGGTAAGATGTGAAAATTATACAATTTATTTATTTATTTAATCGTCTCGTATACCCTCAGGAGTGCTCGTACCACACTACGAGAAACACTTCTGTAAATAACATAGACATTGTAATTAAATTTGGAAATATTGTAATTGAATATTACATTTTTCATATAAATAAACACTATTTAACATTTTTTCATTGAACTTATACAATAATTGTTATTGACAATAAATCATATGAACGTTTATAGGCTTTAATTGGAACTGGAACAGAAGAGAAAAAAGTTTGGTTTTGTGCTGGAGCATTGATAAGTGAAAATTTTGTATTGACCACAGCAAAGTGCGTAAATCCACGCAGAGAGTAAGTAAATGTACATATTCGATATTAGATTAGAGTAAGAAAACATTAAAACCTTGTTCTCTACGAATTTTGTGGGTCAAATGAAAACGTTTTCTCTACGAGGGTGGTCCCAGAACTACTCGACCCAACAAAGAAAACACAAAAATTTTCGAAAAAAATCTATTTATTTTTCAACATAATCTCCTTTCAGCTCCATACACTTTTCCCAGCGGTGTTCAATAAGTTCGATACCCTTTTTATAATAAGAACTGTCTTGCTCCTCAAAATACCCATAACTGCCGACATCACTTCTTCATCGTTGGGAAATCTTTGGCCACTGAGACATTTTTTCAAGTTTGGGAACAGAAAATAATCCGAGCGGGCTAAATCTGGCGAATAGGGTGCATGAGGTAGCAATTCAAACTTTAATTCATTAATTTTGGCCATTGCAATAACGGATTTGTGAGCTGGTGCATTGTCTTGATGAAACAACACTTTCTTCTTAGCCAAATGCGGCCGTTTTTGCTCGATTTCTTCGTTCAAACGTTGCAATAAGTTCGCATAATACTCGCCGTTGATAGTTTTTCATTTTTCAAGATAGTCAATGAAAATTATCCCACGCGCATCCCAAAAAAACGACGCCATGACCTTGCCTGCAGATGAAACGGTCTTCGCCTTCTTTGGAGCCGGTTCTCCCTTTTCAGTCCATTATTTTGATCGTTCTTTTGTCTCGGGTGTGAAGTGATGGACCATGTTTCATCCATGGTTATGAAACGGCGCAAAAATTCTGCTTTGTTGCTGTGAAACTTCGCTAAACACTCAATTGAAACATCTTCACGACACTGTTTTTGCTCGAGTGTGAGCAAACTCGGCACCCATCTTGCACACAGCCTTCTCATGTCCAAATTTTCAGATAATATGCGATGTACCGCACTTTTTGAAATGCCTACTATGTCTGCTAGCTCGCGGACTTTCAGTCGACGATCATCCAGTACCGCTTTGTGGATTTTCTTCACCGTTTCTGGAGTCGTCACCTCATTCGGTCGACCACCGCGATGGTCGTCTCGGCAGCTCGTACGGCCTCGTTTAAACTCTGCTACCCAATATTTCACTGCTGTAAACGAAGGAGCAGACTCACCCAGAGTAGAATCCAGTTCAGCTTTTATATTGGGTTGGGCTGAGGCCTTTCAAATAAGAGTATTGTATCACGTAACGATGACCAATTTTCTCCATTTTCACAAATTCACTGAAAACGTTCACTATTGATGGCTGCCAAACAAATACTAAACAACGTGGCGTCCTCAAACTTGAAACATATGCTTTATAGATTGTGTACTTTCTAATACAGTGATATTTTTCAAACAACTACCGCCATCTCTAGGTCAGGCCGGGTACTTGTGGGACCACCCTCGTAGTTCAAGATCAAAAGTATTCTAAAGTCGAAGAAGAAATGAATTTTGTCTTGACCTACAGGATTCGTACAGAATAATAAGCAGTACTAGCAGTATAACAATATAAATAAAACATTAAATTGTTTGAAATAACACAGGGTGGTGCAAAAACAACGAAGTGGTTAAAAACAATAACATTTTTTTGTTTTGTAATATTGTCATCTTTTTATTTCCCAAAATATAGTATAAGGATGGTGATTTTTTCTGCTTACACATGAAAATTGGCATCACGTGATGCCCATTTTCGACTTCACAAAGTCAAACTGTTTCTAACACATTTTCTATCATCACTTCTCTCAGGATTCCTGGACATAACGCTCGAATTTTTTTTCGTCTATTGTTATTTAGCTGCAAGATGGTTTTTGGTTTATGGGCGATAAACGTTCTTTTAATTAGACTCGAAGAAAAAATCGAGAGGGTTAAAATCAGGTAAACGCGCACGCCAATTAAAAACTATGTTACTTGAAATTATGCGTTCGTCAGATTGTCCTGTAAAGGTTCCTTAACGGGTCTTACTGAGTACATTGTGACTCTATCTTGTTAGAACCATATCTGAAGATGATTACACTGGAGAACAAAATTAAACTTTTTTTGACACACGAGGGAAAATGCCCGACCTTAATAGAATATTACACACTGAATTGAAATGTGTAAGCAGTTTTTCTGTGTCACTAGTTGACTCTTCACCAAAAACAAATTTGATATTTCGATCAATTTCTGTTACTTTACCTCCTAATTCAGACTCATACAACAAAATTGTGAGAATGTGCTTTTTTTCCATGATTAATTAAAGAGGTTATATCCAACAATACTAAAGAAACCAAAAACAAAAGACTTAAACTGAATCAGTAGTGCTTACTTCATTGTTTAAAATTATGTAACATATGACTATAACAAAAGATAACGGTAACTAGAAAAATCGGCGCCAAACTTAAAATGATAAAAACCGTAATTATTTTTGTACCGGCCTTATATAATCTTACTCTATTTTGTCTTCTATTATTGTTTTCTCTTATATTCAAATCTGTAATTATTAATAAATCGTTGAAGAAGAATCAAATAAGTTAAAAAATAAGAAATATATTATCTATTTACATATATATATATATATATATATATATATATGTATATATATACACATATATTTGATTAAATATTTAATTTAAATCGGCGGAAAACTTAAAAAGATAAAAACCGTAATTATTTTTGAACCAGCCTAATTATTTTCTTACTTTATTTTTTCTTCTATTATTATGTTCCCTTATATTGAAATCTGAAATTATTAGTAAACCTTTGAAGAACAATCAAATAAGTTAGATATTAAGAAAAAAATATTCTCTTTCTCTCTCTCTCTATATATGTATATATATATATATATTTGATAAAATATTTAATTTAAATCAACGCCTACCTTAAAATGATAAAAATTGCAATTGTTTTTGCACCAGCCTAATATTATCTTACTCTGTTTCTTCTTCTATTATTATTTTCTCTTATATTCAAATTATTAGTAAACCGTTGAAGAAGAATCAAATAAGTTAGATATTAAGAAAAAAAAGATTATCTATATATATATATATACACACACACACACATACATTTGATTAAATATTTAATTTAAATCGGCGCAAAACTTAAAATGATAAAACCGTAATTATTTTTGCACTAGCCTAATATTATCTTACTCTATTTCTTTTTCTATTATTAGGTTTTCTTATATTGAAATCTGAAATTATTAGTAAACATTTGAAGAACAATCAAATAAGTTAGATATTAAGAAAAAAAATATTCTCTCTCTCTCTCTCTCTCTCTATATATATATATATTTATTTATTTGATTAAATATTTAATGTAAATCGGCGCCAAGCTTAAAATGATAAAAACCGCAATTGTTTTTGCACCAGCCTAATATTATCTTACTCTATTTTTTCTTCTATTATTATTTTCTCTTATATCCAAATTTGAAATTATTAGTAAACCGTTGAAGAAGAATCAAATAAGTTAGATATTAAGAAAAAAATATTCTGTCTGTCTCTCTCTCTATATATGTATATATATATATATATATATATATATATATATATATATATATATATATATATGATAAAATATTTAATTTAAATCGGTGCCAAACTTAAAATGATAAAAACCGCAATTGTTTTTGCACCAGCCTGATATTATCTTACTCTGTTTCTTCTTCTATTATTATTTTCTCTTATATTTAAACTATTAGTAAACCGTTGAAGAAGAATCAAATAAGTTAGATATTAAGAAAAAAAAATATTATATATATATATATATATATATATATATATATATATATATATAATATTCAATTTAAATCGGCGCCAAACTTATAATGATAAAAACCGCAATAATTTTTTCACCAACCTAATTCTCGTTAACTAATTTCTGTAATTTGTGAATAAACTGATCTGGACACATTTTTTTTATTATTTAGTTCTAATTTAAGAAAGATGTTACTCTATACAAACCGACAAAATGTTTTCAGTGGCGAAGCTAAGTACGTCAGAATGGGAGAATTCGTTATGAACAGTTTTGTAAGACGAGATCGAGAAGATTTTCCCATACGAAGAACAGTCACGCACCCGTATTACAATCGAACGGAGCTCTATAACGACATTGCGCTGATAGAATTGGAATGGGATGTAATTTTTACAGCTTTCATTCATCCAGCTTGCTTACATGACGATCTGAATATTCCGATGAGAATGAAAGCGACCGGCTGGAGAACTAACGTACAAAACATGGAAAACAATCTATTAACGATGGAGATAAATGCTAACAGTTACGAGGAGTGTCAGTCGCGTTTTAATTCGAGAAGAAAAAAATTATCGCTGGGAATACACAATTACACACAGATATGTGGAACGGGAGTGGAGACACTCGATTGTACGGTACGATCTTTAAATGTTTATTTTATTTGAGAAATAATGTTATAACCTGTTTCATATGAAACTGGAGATCTAAAATATTCACTGGCCGGAAATCGTCTAGTAGTCGATTGTTTTACAAGGTTTTCCAATAAGGACGCGATTTTTTTAATTTGAATAAAACATAGAATTAGCGCTGAAACTTCAAGTTTCATTATTGTTAACAATAGTTGGGCGGTATTCCGTTTACAAATGAAAAATAATATCGTGCGGGTGACCGCCGCGTGCTTTCTTACAGTTAACGATTCTTTTTTTTTAAGTTCAATAACATTCCTACATACCTGTGACTCTATCGTACCAATTACTCTTCGGATTTCATTTTTTAGGTCGATTGTTTTAGAATTACTAGCGTACACATGTCCCTTAACATAATCCCAATGAAAGTAGTCCAACGGTGTTAATTAGCAAAATCTGGGTGTCCAATTAACCCATCTAAGGCCAACCGATCAAAATTATATTAGGTGTTGGAATTAATTCGTAGCGTTTTACAAGAGATGGCGTAGGTAGTACATTCTTCCATTGTTCTCTTTAACCAAATATTCCCCGTAAAACAGCTGTCTTAGGCGTCAGTTTCAGTATATGTCATTTGGTTGAAGCGTAAATAACAACACTTTGTACTTTATCGAATGTGTCGAATTTCGTGCCGGATAAATTGTCTTTGCGGGGAATTTTACTTCATTACCTTAATATGAAAAACAGTTCTGCCGAAAGTCATCGTATTTTAATGGAAGTTTATGGTGACCATGCTCTAGCTGAGCAAACGTGTGGGAAGTGGTTTGCACGTTTTAAAAGTGGTGATTTCGACTTGGAAGACGAAAAACGACCTGGACAGCCGAAAAAGTTCGGCGATGAACAATTGGAGGCATTTCTTAATGAAGACCCATGTCAAACACTTCAAGAATTGTCTGAATCGTTGGGAGTTGACTTGTCAACGGTAGGAAAACGCCTTAAAGCCATACAAATGATCCAAAAGCAAGGAAATCAGGTCCCATACGAATTGAAACCGAGGGACGTTGAAAGGCGTTTTTCTACCTGTGAACTGCTGCTTCAACGGGAGAAAAGGAAGAGATTTTTGAATTGAATTGTCACAGGCGATGAAAAGTGGATCGATTACGACAATCCCAAGCGCAGAAAGTCATGGGTTAAACCCGGCCAACCATCAACACCAGCGGCGAAGCCAAATATCCATGGATCCAAGCTCATGCTCTGTATTCGGTGGGATCATAAGGGTGTGATCTACTATGAGCTGCTCAAACCGAATGAAACCATCATTGGGGATCGCTACCGACTACAATTGATGCGCTCGAGCCGTGCATTGAATGAAAAACGTCCGGAATACTTTGAAAGACACGACAAAGTGATTTTGCAGCACGACAATGCTCGTCCGCACGTCGCAAAACCGGTCAAAACATACTTGGAAACGCTCAAATGGGAAGTCCTACTCCACCCGCCGTATTCTCCAGACATTGCTCCTTCTGATTACCACTTGTTTCGATCGACGAGTCATGGCCTGTCTGGGCAGAAGCTCACTTCTTATGAAGATTGCAAAAAATGGGTCGATTCGTGGATTGTATCTAAAGATGAGGCGTTCTTCCGACGTGGTATTCGACTCTTGCCCGAAAGATGGGAAAAAGTAGTGGCTAACGATGGACAATACTTTGAATGATATGTTTTTTCAATTTAATTTAAAATAATTGATCCTTTTTCATCAAGAAAACGCTACGAATTAATTCCAACACCCAATAATTTTTTCGCTGCAGATGCTTTTAAACTAGTTCAGATAGAGATGAAGCTACACTATTTGTAAATTATATATATATATATATATATATATGTATATACATTACTATATTCTTTATTGAGATATACATACTTCGTTAATCTCGTAAATACGTCACATTTTACACTACTTTTACATGCACCTAGAACCAGCTACACGTAAACAGCGGCTTTCAATGCAACCTTCTATTATATATATATATATATAAATATATATATACATATATATATATATATATATATACTTATATATTTATATATATATATATATATATATATATAAATATATATGTATATATATATATATATATATATATTTATATATATATGTAAAAACTTTATTTTTAGCATGGTTCCGGTGCTCCACTTCAAACACGGATCGGATCAAACTTGCACAGTGTGGTAGGTGTAACATCTGTCGAAGAACTTTGCGGAAAAACTTCGTTGCCTAATATTTATACTAGAATTTCCCCGTACATTCCTTGGATAGAAAGTATCGTGTGGAATTAGAACCATCTCTTTATGAATATGACACAATCATTGTCAATTGATTTAGTTAACAATCAATGTAAATAATATGATCGCAGTTACGTTTATTCGTTTCTTATCTAACAAACAAAATCGGATAAGAAGGATAACATTTAAAAGTATTATATATTTATTCGAAATGGATGTTGTATTTACAATAAAACGTTATACGTACAAATTAAACATCTTGCTTTATATATCTCGTTTTATATATGTATATATATATATATATATATATATATATATATATATATATATATATATATACATATATATATACATAAATTATTTTTAATTCAGAAATATTTTGAATAGGCAGAGAAGTAGAGACAAGTCGATAGTATTTCGAATGAGTGCTGGCATAAAAATCTAATATTATTTTTTTTTTGAAATGACTGACAATATGTTGATGTTCGTAAGTTAATTTTATTTCTAAATGAAATTTCTATGGTCGCGTTAGCGAGAGGTAAAATCATACGGCGTGTGTCATGAAAAACGTTACCATGAACATAGCCAAAATTTTCAATAACATTTCTACACAACCGGGGCTCTGTCTCACCAATTACTGTTAGGAGTTCTTGTTTCAAGTCGGAAATTGTTGTAATTTACAACAATCCTCCCTTCCCTACATATACATAAAAATATTGTAGTTTCACACCTGTCGTGTGTACATGGGCACACACACCCGTTTTTTTATTTATTTATATCTATGCGAGTGGTTTTGAAAAGTAACTCGGTTCGATATTAGAGACAACAGCTTTAATTTAAAACTGTACTTTACTCTTCGACATAATCCTCCTCGAGCCCATTATTATCATAACATGGAGATATAGAAACGGGACAAGTCAGATCACATAATGTCAGATTAATTCAGATCAGTTTTGAAGAATGATTTCAAATTTCAAAGAATTTACTTGTAAGTACTATCTAACAGGTGGGCTGAAAAGTTCGTAGGCTGACACATAGATGGCGCTACTAGTATCAAATCCATATGATTTTTAGTTAGCCCTAACCTTCAAAAGACGCGTGTATAAATTTAACAGCTGTTGCACTATTAGTATCTGAGTTATAGCATTTTTAGTGGAAGAACTTTTGTTAGCTTGAAAAAATGGATAAAAAGGAATTTCGTGTGTTAATAAAGCATTGCTTTTTGGCGAAAAAAAATACTGTTGAAACCAAGGCTTGGCTTAATAAACATTATTCGGACTCTGCACCAGGAAAATCAACCGTAGAGAAGTGGTTTGCTAAATTTAAACGAGGCGAAATGAGCACCGAGGACGATGCACGCAGTGGACGCCCCAAAGAGGCTGTTACCGACGAAAACATCAAAAAAGTCCACAAAATAATTTTTGATAACCGTAAAGTGAAGTTGATTGAGATAGCTGAGACCCTAAAGATATCAAAGGAACGTGTTGGTCATATCGTACATGAATATTTGGATATGCGAAAGCTCTGTTCAAAGTGGGTGCCGCGCGAGCTCACAATCGACCAAAAACAACAACGAATCGATGATTCTAAGGAGTGTTTGGAGCTGTTCAATCGTAATAAATCCGAATTTTTGCGACGATATGTGACGATGGATGAAACATGGCTCCATCATTTCACACCGGAGTCCAATCGACAGTCAGCCGAGTGGACTGCACGTGATGAACCGACTCCAAAGCGTGGAAAGACGCAAAAGTCGGCTGGCAAGGTTTTGGCATCAGTATTCTGGGATACTCATGGTATAATATTCATTGACCATCTTAAAAAGGGAAAAACCATAAACAGCGACTATTACGTAGCGTTATTGGAGCGTTTAAAAGACGAAATCGCGAAAAAGCGGCCTCATTTGAAGAAGAAGAAAGTGCTGTTTCATTAAGACAATGCACCGTGTCACGAATCGATGAAATCGATGGCGAAATTGCAAGAATTGGGCTTCGAATTGCTTCCGCATCCACCATACTCTCCAGATCTGGCCCCCAGCGACTTTTTTCTGTTCTCAGACCTCAAGAGGATGCTCGCTGGACGGAAATTTTGCTCCGATGAAGAGGTAATCGCCGAAACTGAAGCCTATTTTGAGGCTAAAGACAAATCGTATTATAAAAATGGTATCGAAAAATTGTATGACCGCTATAATCGTTGTATCGCCCTCGAAGGGAACTATATTGAATAATAAAATCAAATTCTATCAAAAAAAAATTTTTTTCTATGCAAGCCTACGAACTTTTCAGCCCACCTGTCAAGTACTGACTTGTGTGCATTTTATAAGTATTGTTTTTAGATTTAATTTAATTATTATGTATCTCGTTTGTGTATAAAATAGAGGAAGATTTGAAGAGTAACTTTGTTTGTTATTAGAGACAACAGCTTCGCTGGTGCATAAAAATAATTTGAAAAAACGTTGAATATGGGAATAGATCGGAGTTTTCATTTCCAATAAAATAAAGATCCGAAGGACACCACTTACAATATGAGCTAGTGGATCATTTTATAATTTCCTACATATACTACAAACTCATTCTCAATCACCAAACATGAACCCAATAGAAAACGTTTGGGCCCTTATGAAAGATCGTATCGAAAAACATGACATTTCCAATAAAGAACAGATAAAAAGAATACTTTTGGAAGAATGGGGCAAAATAACGCCTGAACAAACACAAAACTTAGTTAAATCTATACTAAAACGACTTCTGGTTATAACTAATCCTAATAGAAACCCTACAAAATATTAATTTAAAAATTACATTATATTTTGATGATTACTTT